>CP135552.1:8661526-8797013 GCA_032402905.1 Khaya senegalensis | reverse complement strand
ATGTGGTCAATTGTTTTATAACTGCTCTTTTCTCTCCTACATTTTTTTTCTAATATGTGGTCAATTGTTTTATAACTGCTCTTTTCTAGGATCATAGTTGCCAGTGAGGGTATTATAACATGAAATGGTGGCATCCCCATTCCCCAACATAAGAAAAAGAAAAACATGAAAAGAAAGTGCCATTGACTTGCAAATTTCTGTTTGGATGCTCAACATTTCTGCCAATGTATATCATCCTTTTTCCAATGGGTTTCAAAGTAACTAACTTGTGCAGCATGGTAGAAGATGTAAATTTTATTCATTAAACCATTGAATTGTATTATACTTTATGCCTTTTGGTTTAATTGTGGAAAGTCCAGATCACATGATGACAGCCTGCCCAATTGAAATCTCATGACATGAAACATGCAGAAATTTTTTTTTATAATTTGTTACACCTAAGCTGACATTTCAGAGGTGTTGTTAATTTTGAGACCTATAATAAAAACCTTTTTTGGATAGTATACTTTGAATAATACTTTTTTATATGCAGTTCGGTTTGTTTCAGAAACCTGTGGTCTTCAAAGCTGGGATCAAATCTTTTGTTGATTCAGTGGCTCAACAGTCTGATTTGAAACGCAGGTTTGCAATCCCTTTTGTAAAGAGGATGCTAACAGCATTCAGACTCTTCTGAAATGCAGCAAACTGATCTGATCTAGTAAAATATGCCACCATTTCAAGCTATTGACATGAACAAGGGTTTAAGAATAATTTCCTGCGACAGAGGAGATTCTTTTCAAGCTTTTCTCTTTTTGTGAACTGGAGACCTTATCAATTATCTCTTACTACTCTATTCTTGTAATGCTTGCGTAATACTGTTCAATATCTAACTTATTTTTGAAAGTTGTAGAAATCAATGTAATAACTACTAAAAGCTTCTATACTTCATGAAAAATGGTTTATATCGGTTATTTCCATATCAATCTAGTAGACTGAAGTTAATTTTCTTGTCAATTACATATATGTTTTCTAACTGCTAATTTGCGGGATTTGAGCCATCGATAGGTGCCTTGTGGAAATGGTGGAGAGAAGCTCATACTGTTAGCTGAAGGTTTACTCAAGATACACATTGCCTCCCATAGCTTGCATGAGCCCGAAGGTGGATTTCTTTCTCCTCTCCCTATTCTTGGTGCTGGAATGGGATCTTTATATTGCAGTTCACTATTGATCTGCTTTGTAAGTGCTCTTTCTTGCAGCTCTTATTGTCTACATCTCTATACTGGAGCAACAACCAAAGCATGGTGATGCTTTGGAAATTCTCTTTGGGACATTAGGATCACTCTTAAAGATCGAAGTTGATAAGCTACGTATACAGGTACTTTCTGAGGCTTTTTATTATTTATTTTTTGGTTTTAAAGATCAAAGAAATAATGGTTTGCTTTACTATTTTCTTGTATGTATATAAAAAGATGAATACTATAGAAATAGTTGTGTTTGCATGCATATATTGTACTTTTGTACCCTCTTTTCTCCTTTAATATACTTGATATCTTTCCATGGGCACGGCAATTTTATCTTGAAAAACGGTAGCTGGATACAAGTGAAAGCACGGAGGATTTTACTTCTAAAAGACAACCAGAATGGGAGGGAAATAATGGCACATGGAGATGAATGTGAAAGACATGGAGCTCTAGCTTAGGGAGGGCAGAATTTACTTTCAAAATGAATTATATTGCTGGATGATTTTACTCCAAAATTGATTATCCATTTGATGACTCTTTTATTGTAAGAAGCATAATACTGTATTGATTTAATGAGCATTATCCTAGATGGACAAAGTGTTTCATTTATAGATTTAGGCCTGAAAGTAAAATGTTGAGAGGGTAGCCCAGTGCAGAGATCCTTTGATTTCTGACAAGTTTTGGTTGTGCTGATGGTATTTTGTTCGTAACTAGTTCATATACAACACGATGCAAATGGTAACAAGTTAACTGCTTATCTATGTGAAGAATGCAAGTGTTGGGAAAATGTTTCTAATTTGTTTACCCTGCCCTTTTTATGATTGCTTTTAATGCTATTTTCATAAAACCTGTGCCAAATGAATTCCCACTGCTTGAAAATATATACTACTATTTTATACTTTGATGAAACTTTCTTATTTTTTATACTTCTAAATCTATTATGTAACTGGGCTCTCACGAATATCTTATCAACTTGTATCTCTGACTTTAAGTTGACAGGGGAGGCTTCTAGCTAGGCAAGGTGAATATGCTGCCCTTACCAAGATATATCAGAAAATCTTAGAATTAAGGTACGTTTATGGAGATTTCCACTACAATGAAGATAATGTCAAATCGCATCAGTAACTTGTGGCAACATAATAGTATCTAACTTGTGTTATGTTAAAACTTTGTTTTCATTAAAAAGGATTATGATTTATTTATCTCAAAGTCTCTACCTTTTCATTGCTATTGGCTCTGTAGATAATTTCTACAATTTCATGCCCTATGTCTTAATAAAATGCTATTGTTTTTGTTACATTAACAAAAAATGGGAAAAGCATACTCACTACAATATATTTGGCACAGTACAGTAAGTTGATACTTACTTCGTTTGCAAACAACTGTTCTGTGTTTGTATCAAGCATTCTGCATGCTGTTGTTCTGATTCATCTTACTTTTGCAGTTACTCTTTCCATTTTCTAATGTTTTTTGTTTCATCTGGCAGCCTTGATGATCGGGAATGTTTCGTACATTATCTAGGCTGTTTGCTGGAGGATGACAGCAGCTGGTGCAATGCACCAGTGATCCAATCCGTCCACGAAATTTTGTAGACTGCAAGTTGTCACACTTAACAGATGAAGTGATGCATGTTTAAGACCTTTAAACTTTAGTCTTTGTTTTTGCGTTTCTTTTCATGCATGCATGTTCCATGCAGTATTGCTACTATCTTTTGTTCAGAACCTGATTTGGCAAATTTGATATGCAGTTTGATTCTCGTATATCGGATGCATCAACTTTTGTACAAAAGCTACAAGCAGACGCCAGTAGTAATTTTATAAGGAGTCTTCGCACTTGGCAAAGCTTGAAATTGAAAGACGGAAGCTCTTATATGGAAAGAATAATGATGATGAGTTGATGGAGACTGTGGTTCAATATTTTTTGAGGTATTTAAGAACCCAATCTCTTTTCCATCAATATATTATTGTGTTCTGTATACTATGTTATTTGAGTTTTCACTTTGCACAAATAATTAATGCTGTTTGTGGATACTGGAATTTCTGTTGGTTCAAGTTATGATTCTATCCTTCATGAAAGAGCAATATACAAAAGAATGTAGGATTTTTATTATATCAGATGGAGCTTTTATAATTTTGAATCCAGGTTTGGTCACTTGGCCTGCTTCACTTCTGATGGCAAGAACTTTCTTCTGGTCTTATCTCTTGATAAGAAGACTGAACTTTTGGAGAGGTTAAAGAAAAACTCAAATTCCCTTTCAACTGTGCCGATTAAAGTGCTTGGGTAGTACACTTTTTAAAATTCAAGAGTTGATTGGGATACAAGCTCCCAGTAGGTGGTGTGTCTCATTCTTCTGGATGCACATACATGCACACACAAATATAATCATTGTACATGTTTTTGCTTTACGGTCTTTTGTTTATCAAATACTTCTCAAATCCTTGATCTTCTGGTAGAATCATTTTGGATTTAACAATGATTAGATTTCTTTTTGCGTTCATTCTTTAATTTAAAGTTAAATCCGGTTTTGTCGCATTTAGCATAATTTATCTGATTCTTCTGTTCAATTTAGTTTTGTATGGACTATCTCAATTATATATCCAGCTGCTTTTCCTTTTTGTTTAGGAAAAAATTTAATATGGCTTTTTATTCAAGCTGCTATTTAAGCCCCATCTACAAATGGATAATTCTGTCTTATTGGAGACGAGTTTTTGAAAATAACAGAGCAATGTCGACCCCTTTTATTTATTCAAGCTGCTATTTAAGCCCCATCTACAAATGGATAATTCTGTCTTAATGGAGACGAGTTTTTGAAAATAACGGAGCAATATTGACTCTCTTTTATTTATTCAAGTTGCTATTTAAGCCCCATCTACAAATGGATAATTCTGTCTCAGTGGAGATGGGTTTTTTAAAATAATGGAGCGATGTTGACTCTCTTGCAAGAGAGTCGGAATTGCTCCATTATTTTGTATGTTTTGCTTTAGTAGTTTTTTATTTCTATCCTTTTGTTACGAAAAGTACTTTTGTGCTTTTGCTTTGATTTTGTCTGATATTTTTGTTATAGTTAGGGGCTCGTATTCATTATGTACTAGTATAATTATATTAGTTATTTGTTAGTCCCACTAATAAAGTTCAATTGAGTTGTCTATTCTTATATGATATTAAAGTTTGGTCATTCTTCCCTACAGAACTCGAGCACTGTGCTGTACAAATGTCTGAGATGTACTGTAAAAACCTTCCACTTTTCTAGGGACTTGGATCCACAAGAGAGCATGCATGGTGAGGAGCTGCTATTAATGGCATGCAATGCATTGGTTCAGGTATCATACGTCAGATCAAAGAATTTGCTTTTGAGCTGGTGTCATGAAATTATCTATGTATTTAAATATTTGACCTGACATATTTCTCCTATTCTTCGGGTTATGGGACACTGTTGAAATTTAATTCAGATGCTTGCAATTTCTTCGTGCAGTAAACATACTTTTAGGTTAATGTGTGCAGTATGGAGTTGGATTTAGAACAGATCATGTGGTCTACCTTTTGGAACTGTTGAGCCTTTTCCTCTATCTGCGCTTAGATCAATATGTATATATAAAGGAAAGAAAAAAAAATGCTTTATCATGTAAACAAGATTTTGGTTCCATATAATCTTCTTATTGTGATATTCATCCACTTTTTATGTTGACAAATATTTATATGTTGACCATCACATTTAGCATGGAGGCAAACTAACCAATCAAGTGCAGTAGGAGATGTGTTTGTAAGGCAATACAAAGAAAGTAGGCATCTGAATTTTTTCTTGGAGAGATAGTAATGATGCTAATAAACCTGGTATGCTTATCACTCTAATGGAGAATATTTCAAGCATCTGGGTTGGACTGTAATTTCATAACAATACAAATATCAAATAAGAAAAATAGAAATGGATGGCATATTCCCTTTGCTGTTCTCTTTATTTTGGGATGTACTAGTTGTAGAATTTTTTTCCAGTCGGTGAAGATGTACTAATGTATATCTCTCTGAAGTTTTTTAGGCAACACTGTATGAAATTGAAATCATTCATAAAGAAATTAATCAATATGAGGAAACAAATCAAGATCAAGATATAACAAAATGAATTGATGTTACCTAGGTTATGTGATGGCTCTTCTAAAGAAAAGTTTATTTTGGGTGGTAATACTTATGACAGAGACATACAAACATTTCTTTGGTTATGTGTTGTATAACTTGGCTTCTAGATTTTGTTTCATGTGCATTTTTTCTTGCTAAGCAATAGATGATTTTTCATAATTTAGTTCATATGTTTCTGTCTTTGGGCTTTGTTTCATATCTTTAATTGTTTTTCTGCTTTAGTTATTCTGGCGCAAGGGAAATTTTGGCTACCTCATGGAAGCAATAATGGTTTGGGGTTTGGCTTGACCATCCGAAGGTCAGGAGATTTTTTTGGCACTTAATCTACCTTTCTCTTGTCTGTAATTTGGTTTGGTTCAATGTCAACTATGACATCTAATGTTGCAGAACCTTCATTGAACTTTAATCTTATTAATTTGTAGTCAAATGAGTTGTGGTTAATGAATCAGGAACATGCATGTGGTTAAGCAGCCAGTTGAAGATTAAGTTAAGGACTTTTGGCTAAAAACTTCAATTGTTTGAAAGCTATGTGAGATCCGTTGGGTATAACGTTTCCAGTACATTTAGAAGTAAAGCTTTTGGGAGTAGAACTTCTGCAAATGGGGCTTCTGAGAAAAAAAAAAAAACATTGGTTGTTTCGATGTCAGTTTAAAGAACTCTTTTGAATTAATAGATGATTTGGTTGTACAATTTTAAAAGTGCTTTTATGTAATTAAATTACTAAAAAAGATGTATTAAAGATTTTATATTATATTCATGCATTGAATATGAATAGTGTTGCATGTTAAAATACTTAAACACTAGTTAAATAGGATTTTTTTTTTTTTTTATTAAGGGGTTAATGGTGATTGTAGTTGTAATAATGTGAACACTTAAATAGGATTATTTTCCATTTAAGGTGATTAATGGTGGTTGCAACACACTAGTATAAATAAAAAAGTTGATTTATATTTAGGATTTTGACGTATTTAAGAAAAAGAAAAAGAATAAAAGTAAGAGACAAAAATAAGAAAAAAGACAAAGGATAAATAGTATTTTTTTTTATTTTATATTAGTTTTTAGATTAATAATTTGTTATTAGTTGGATAGGTAATTTTATTATTTAAATTTTATAGATTATGATGATTAAAATTTATAATCAAATTGTGATGTTAGGTTTTAAATTTTCATGATTAAGAAATTATGAAATTTTTACTTGTGGAGAGATAATTGAAAAAAAATAAAATTTTAATGAAGTGATAATATAACGGTGACTCAATTTGTAAATTTTGTAAAATTGTGTTTCGAATTTGTCAAAATTATTTTAAGTGAATAAATTATATATATTTAAAGTTATTATGAATTTTGTTTGATTAAAAAATAATATGTTTTTAATTTTTAATAATTTTTTGAACTAACTCTAGGATACATAAAATTACTCGTTTTTATAGAATAATTGAATAATAAAATTGTTTTCATTAACCAAAGTATTTTGAAAAATTATAAAATTTTATATATTAATTTTCGATTATGTTTAGTTTATCGTACTAAAATTTTAGAGTAAGATTCTATATTTTTAATTTGTTATGAAAATTTGAATAAAATATCTCATTGTCGATTTTTATCTGATAGAATTTGATATTTTAAAATTAAAATTTATTTAAGATTGTTAGAGTACAAATTTAGATATAAAATTTAGATGCATTTCTATCTATATATCTTTATTATTTATGTAAAATTTTATGATATTTGAGAATGTATTATATTTTTTAAACATTAAAAATTAAAAGTTGCTTAATATATGGCATAATATTATTAGGATAAGTAATTAAATTTAAATTATAAAAAAAATTAGTTTTATGAGAAATTTGAGGTTTAATGAGATTATATGCGCTTTGTGAAAGTGTATAGAAGTCTTATAAATACTAATTTTTTATTATAAGTTAAAGCGCTTAAATTAACTTTTATTATGATCGTTAAGAGATAAATATATTGAATTTTTTTTAAAAAAATAACAATAAACGTATGTATATTTTTAAGAATTTTTTTCAATTATAAATTTTTATAAAAGTATTGTTTTACATTGTTACATGTCTATGTGACTATTTATAAGTATTTGTGTTATTGTAATTATAATTGTTCATGATTGTATTATTGTGATTACTTTTATATCATGTGTATTGGCATTTAAATATAAACATGTGTATTGTATTTCAAGTAATAAAAAAAATGATTTTGCAAGAAAAGTGCTCATGAAAGTTAAGTTTTGTGTGTTAAGATATCAAATTTAATTATTTTTTTAGTAGGCAATTATAAGTTATATGGAGTTTTTATTTTTTAATGTAGCTATTCTTTTTAGTTTGGTATTATTGTTAATGTTCATTATTTCGTATGATATGGAAGAGACTTTTAGGGTATTCTTAAATATAGTGGTTTTTACATTCATGTGAAGAAGTATTTATATATGTAGAAAGATTTACTATTGATTAGAGTGAGGGTTTGTCTTTTACCTTCAAACATAAGTGTTTATTATTTTTTAAAAAATTATATTTCTCATTTACGCATATTCCACATACGATATATCATCGACAGGTAACACTGGTTTAATTATTTTTAAATAATTATGAAGTTTTACTAAGTGATATTTGAATGAGGATATTCCTAGTAAAGTTTGAAAAAAATTTGTGAAATATTTAAGTGTTATAAAAGTTTTAATAAATTTTGAAAGAAATTTATATAATATTTAAATGTTACGAAATTTTTGAAAATAAGTATTTTTTTTATCTCATACCATAAGATGCATGTGCATTGTATATATATCGTTTGCTTTATGTATATAAAAATTAGTATATTTATTGAGTTTAAAACTCTTATAATTTATTGTAATTCTAAATGATTGAAGAATTTTGTATTTAGAATACGGATTTGATTGAGTTTCTATTGTCACATAATTTTTTAGGCATTATAATTTTTAACTAATAATTATTTATAATTAAAAATATTCGATTAATTAATTTATTTATAATTTTTTTAAATTATATGAAATTTATCATAATCATATGTATTTTATGAATGTTTTAATGTTAGCCGACAAAAATTAGGGAGGAAGCATGCTCTTTGCCATGTCCACTGCATTGAGAATAGTTTAAGTTATGATAAAAGTAACTTTTGGAATTGTGAGCAGGCTTTTGGTGCAGATGCGATTGCTTGGTTGAATTTTACTGTGTTTTGTAATGCATGGAACTTTAGTTCACATGAAGTTGTGCAGCCAATGTGGTTATTCTACTCGGCATACTGTGAATTCGCTGATGAAGAAATGTATTTTGGAGGTCAGATCCATGGAGTCTCTTGTATGCTCTCCACAGTTTGATCTTCCTGCTTTGGTGCAACTAGTCAGAGAACCTTTGGCTTGGCACATATAATCCAGTCTTGCGTGCGAACATCTCTTCCATCTGGAAAGAAGAAGAAAAGTGGATCTCCGGATCAGTCTACTTCTCCACTGTCTCATGAAATTTGGGATTCTATACAATCTATTCGTGGCATAGTGGAAGAGGTAGCCAAATGGTTGAGGCATCATATCAACAGGTCAGATGCTGAAAATTTAGATATCATATTCTCGTCTCTTCAGAAAAGTGGGGAGGATGAAGGTCCTGGGCAGGTATTCCAGATTCTTGGAGCTATGATCTCATCCAATAATGAGACCGAACTTGGTGATCAGATTTCCCAGCCTCCATAGCCCTGGAGTCCTGTTGATTTTGCAAGGAAATTTGTATCTGGGCAGTGTACAGTACTGTCTGAAGAAACATTGTGAATCAAAAATTAAGGCTCTGCAAGCACTGCAACAGCAGACGGCTCAGGTCTGAAGAAACATTGGTGGTGACACTGAAGTTTCTTTCCCATTTTTGGAATGTTACTTGCACCGGGGAGCCTCATCTTGGTTTGAATTCTTAGCGCTTCGGCACAGGAAATGTTTGAATGGGATTCATGG
Organism: Khaya senegalensis; assembly: GCA_032402905.1. Lineage (NCBI taxonomy): Eukaryota > Viridiplantae > Streptophyta > Magnoliopsida > Sapindales > Meliaceae > Khaya > Khaya senegalensis. Next base: position 8,787,695 of record CP135552.1, on the reverse strand, counting down.
GTGTTCCGATTCTGTTTAGAAAGCTTTTCGTCCTGGTCTGGAGAGTTCTATGGCAGATTATTTTGCGAGCCCTGATTTCGCGGCCGACTTTAAATGGCTTCGATTTCTTTCTTTTTTGAGTTTTTCATATAGAGTTTACAGTAAATAAACATTTCGCCCGACTCTCTGTATGTTTTAAATTCTTAACATTTACAGGCTCGCAAACTGTAATTTTTTTTTATCGATTTTGGCAATGTATCAGTTATATAGCTTAAGGAAGTTTGCAGGATTGCTCCAGTCGGGATGGCTTTGCACCTCTGTAAATTGCAGGTGGCGAAGGAAGATTATGAATGTGAAACAGGGTGTTGTGTTCCTTCCGAAATCCACAGAAATGTTCCCGGATAATACAAAGTATTTGAGTAGTCAGCCATCAATACCCACCTACCAACAACGCTAACGGTTCTAACAGAACATATACATGTGGTGGTGTTATTGGGGAAGGAGTTTTTTCCACACTGAGAATATAGAATATGTGCAAAGTCAATTGGCCGACTACCTAATTCACCAACAGTCATATATGTTTAAGTAAAGCTGATCTTCATAGAAAATCTTTCTGTTAGAAAGAAAAATTGGGAAGAAAGACCCGTCAAACCTGCTGCACTTCAATATTAAGCACCTAATGTCTGCCAATTAGTTCCTTGATTGATGCTTAGAAAATTGCTAATCATGTTGACAGATTCGCTTAATGTGTTCAACAACAAATTCTACTATAGCTGGCTGGCTTCCACATGTAAGAATAATAATAATAATAATAATAATGCATGTCTTATTGCCTTCTTCATACGCTTGCCTTTCAATCTAAATTCTTTTATATAGGACCAGACTTTTACTTTTCAAGGTCTTCTGTTTTGAGGTTCCTTTCGTAAGAAAGAAAACGTCCATTTCCATCGCGATCAAATTAACCCGCGGCAGCTGGGGCGTATACATATTATTCTAACAAGGCAGAGACTTCTCTTTTACCGACTCTGTCAAGCTTGTATACATACATGCATGCCCGTCCATATATTATTCTAGAAATTCAAAATAATGGCCAAATACTACTTTTCTTTAATTTTTCCTGAATATTAGCATTGTCAAACCCATGGACGTTGTGGCATTTTTAATAATAATAATAATAATAATAAGAAGAAGAAGAAGAAGAAGAGGATATTACTTGTGCTTATGTATGCATCCTTCACCAAACCCAAACTGATGGGTGGTCCTATGATTCCTCTATCTTATGAGACATATCATAAACCAACAAAATTGCCTATCAAAGCTCTATACTATACTGGACACAACCTGAATCTTAATATTGTATTATATCTTCTGGAAAGGACGGGCGAGTAAAAATTGTTGAGCTAACAGATAACAGCTAACATCCCATCCATCCTCTGTTTTATTTACTTACCTCAAGTACACAATCCAAATGCTCCTTTTACAATTTCAGTCGCTGTACAAAATATGTTGGTCTTTCTGGCTACCCGTCAATGGCTTCAACTGTATAACAAAAGTTATGACTTTCATCTGTTTCATTCATGAAAACAATCCAACATTTAATTAATAGAAATAGTCAAATACAATGATCTTATTCGGGGTAATGCTAAAATTTTTAATCTGAATGTTTGACAGTAAAGGCAGAGAGGTTTTAAGACAAAGAATTACTAAGCTAAACGCACCATTAACATGATTGTGCTTTCTGCTAATGTCCTATTAGTGTCTTAAGTGCAGAATCTTGCATATATTTAACAAAATTGATGGGGTTTAGTGGGTGAACCAAATCCTCTTTACTGTTGGACTAAGTTGTCCTTAATTTTTAGAATAGCTCACTGTTGACTAATAACCTAATTTGCCAACACATAAGATTCTATTGTTCCTTTTCCTGAAAATAAAAATATGAACTACTTTCTGTCCTTTCCCGCTTCATTTTACTATAAATAGCTACCCATTCTATGGTCTAATTCACACATCATCTCCTAAGACTTTTCACAGCAAGGGCTTACTGCTATGGAGCTTCTTAACCTTACACTCAAGCCATGGAGCTCTTGCCTGTTACTTGGCCTCTTGGTCTTCTTTGCTTTCCTAGCTTCTCTTTCTGATGCAGAAACTCACTACCATGAGTTTGTTGTACGTTCTTTCTTTCCCATTCTTTCTAATCATGCTGTTCTTTTAAAGCAAACAAAAATACTGATTTATTTCTCTCTTTTGATGGATACAGATTGAATCCAAGCCAGTGAAGAGGCTGTGCAGAACCCATGACACTATTACAGTAAATGGGCAATTCCCAGGGCCAACATTGGAAGTTCGAGATGGGGATTCTCTTGTCATCAAGGCTATAAACAATGCTCGATACAATATCTCCCTACACTGGTATTCATTTCTTATTCAGATAATGTGTTTAGGAAAAAATAAGAGCAACTAAATATAATAATAATATAGAAACATCATTGTATATAAATTAGAAGGAATTTCAATCATTTAATCAGTGCATGCAAAGAGGTTTTAATGAATTCAATCTTGAACAAGAATTTGATAAGAATATGTCACCAGGACCAGACACAACTTTGTACTGCATCCATCCATACATAACATAAAAGCATCATCACCTTTTGATATCAATTGTTGCTTTACATTGATCAGGCATGGATTACACCAACTGAGAAATCCATGGGCAGATGGTCCTGAATATGTGACTCAGTGTCCAATTCAACCAGGAAGGAGTTACACATATCGTTTCACTATCGAAAACCAAGAGGGCACTTTGTGGTGGCATGCTCATAGCAGATGGCTTAGAGCTACTGTCTATGGAGCTCTCATCATCTACCCTAAACTGGGTTCTCCATATCCCTTCCCAATGCCAAAGAGAGAGATTCCAATTCTTCTTGGTAACCTATTTCCATCCCCTCTCCTAACTTATAGAACTATTTCCTGTACTATGGAAATTTTGGCATGAGTCTTAACAAATGACAACAATGATGACACACAGGGGAATGGTGGGACAGAAACCCCATGGATGTCCTGAGGGTGGCAATGTTCACAGGTGCAGCTCCAAATGTTTCTGATGCATATACAATTAATGGTCAGCCGGGTGACCTCTACAGATGCTCGAGCAAAGGTTTGCTAAACCTTCTCTTTCGTTGTCCTTCTGTCTTGTTTTAGCTTGTAGATAGATAACTAGGAAACTACTTCTTGGTCAGCCTTCATATAAACTTTCTAGCATTGCAGAGTTAGTGATGTAACTATAAATCCCAACACAGAAACTGTGAGATTTCATGTGGAATCAGGCGAGACAATCCTCCTAAGAATAATCAACTCTGCATTGAATCAAGAACTCTTCTTTGGGGTGGCAAATCACAAACTAACTGTTGTTGGCGTTGATAGTTCCTATACCAAGCCTTTTACAACCTCGGTCATCATGTTAGGTCCTAGTCAGACAACTAATGTTCTCCTTACAGCAGATCAGCCCCCATCCCGCTACTACATGGCAGCACATGCCTACAATACTGCCAATGCTCCCTTTGACAATACCACCACCACTGCAATCCTTGAATACAAATCAACTCCCTACAATGCCAAAAAAGGGAAATCTTCAGCACCAATCTTCCCAAGACTCCCAGGCTTTAATGATACAGCAACAGCAACTGCATTCACTGCTCAGGTAAAAAGTCCATGTGAGGTCAAAGTCCCAATTGTGATCGATGAGAACCTGTTTTTCACAGTGGGTTTAGGACTCATCAACTGCATAAATCCCAACAGCCCCCGTTGCCGAGGTCCAAACGGAACCCGTTTTGCCGCCAGCATCAACAATGTCTCTTTTGTATTTCCAAGAAGGAACTCCCTGATGCAAGCGTATTACCAAGGCCAACCCGGCATCTTTACCACAGACTTTCCCCCAGTTCCTCCAGTGAAATTTGATTACACAGGCAACGTGAGCCGGGGTCTATGGCAACCAGTTCCAGGAACTAAGCTGTACAAGTTGAAATATGGTTCCAGAGTACAAATTGTTTTGCAGGACACAAGCATTGTCACAGTTGAGGACCATCCTATGCATCTTCACGGTTATGAATTCTATGTCGTAGGTATGGGTTTTGGTAACTTTAACCCAAGTACAGATCCAGCCAGGTTCAACTTCATTGACCCACCAAAAAGAAATACTATTGGAACACCTCCAGGTGGATGGGTTGCAATCCGATTTGTGGCTAATAATCCGGGTAATTTGAAAAGTAGATATTTTTGACAAAATCCTCTTTTTCTATATCAATTACTCAAATTTAAGTTTTTCTCTAATTGGCTCATACGATGAAACAGGAGTTTGGCTGATGCATTGCCACATTGATTCACACTTGGCTTTGGGTCTCGCAATGGCTTTCCTAGTTGAGAATGGCGTTGGAATGTTGCAGACAGTACAACCTCCACCACTAGATCTGCCCCAATGTTGAGATTATCACCAAAGCATCCCAGCAATTGTAACTAGTTTTCTGGTTACATGATTTGTTTTCTTGTGACGTCCTCAGATACACAAGTATTTGTTTGCCTCAGTCTGGATTTATAGAATCTCAGCTGTACTTCTCTTCCACAAGTCAGAATGAATGTTGTTCTTCAAGCAATTGATTTGGCGTGTTTTTCAATCCAGTGTATTGTTTTTAGAATCAAATAAAGAGATTTCAAATGTTTAACAATCACCCCAAATTATTCCATTATAAATTTTATTTGAAGGTCAAAAAATGCATAATAACAACAAAATTGAAGTGAACTTCTATCCAGCCTACCTGAGGGGAAGGCAGTACAGGTTGCAAGGAACTGCTATCACCAACTAGCAAATATTCCACTCTTATGTAAACTGTGAAGATAATTTAGCTCCTCAGATAACGACCATAACCATCTCAGTTAGACCACCCTTTACATTGACTAATAGGAAATGTTGCTAGAAGCTGGAACATGCATCGTGAATGTGCCAAGACTAAGGAGATGAATTCAAGTGAGAAGATACGAATAGATTAATATTCTTCTTTTTTCTTTTCAACAACCAAAGGCAGACAACAGTAGAAAGTATTTCTCCTAAAGAAGCTGTTACCTATTGAAAATCAGATTAACATGTCCATACGGCTTTCTATTAGAAGTCACCTTCAAATCTGATTTCTACTTTGTACAAATTCTGGCCGGTTCAAGTCTCTCATCACTCAAGCAACAAATTTGAGGCAGCGAGTATCATCATGTATATTCTGGCAACGGATGCAACAAAAGCGCATTCCGCACTTGACACATGTATAGCTGGCAGTAAAACCACAGACAGTGCAAAAATGGCGGCGAGAAGTTGAACTTGGAGGTCCCACAGCCGCCTTCAAATAAGATGGAACATGGGGCGGCAGGGATTCAAGATTTGCCTGTTATGATAGACAAAGTAATAACTTAAGAGCCTCAATAAAACTAAACAAGACAGATCCAGAGCGATGACCCCCTTATTAGCCGTTACCTCGTGTAGGAGCTCAAGGAATGTTCTTGGGGCTTTCTTAGCATCCTCAAGTGCTTTTGCTTGACGGGTTTTACGTTTTGAACCCTTTGAATGCCTCTTTTGTGCGTATCCTGAAATGCCAAATTCAAAGCACGTCTAGACTAAAAATTAGAACAAGAGCAAGACGACATACATGCAAGTCATAGACAAATAAAAAGAACAAACCTTCATCATCATCATCCAGAGAAGCCTCGTCATCATCATCATTAATTTCCACAGTTTCAATTCCGGCATTATCATTCTCCAGAGCCTCAAGCCGAGCAAGAGCGGCCTTAAAGATTAAAAATTTAACACGCTAGTCAAAATCAAGCTCGAAAATTTCTCTAATTCACCTTACGCCATACGAAACTAATGAGCAGTAAATAAACCTGAGTTCGATTGTCGGCGCTGGCAAGCGCGGCAGCCATTTTGGGAGCAACTCTACGAGTTCGAGTCGACATGCGACGTTCCTCTTCCATATTTACTGAAAAACCAAATTCTTGTCCGTTAATTTCTAATGCTAAGGCTTTCACTCTACTAAAACAATTCAAAATAACCGAAAACAAAAAAGCATAAGACTAACCGGAGAAGAGAAGACAACGAAAGTCGGCGGTGAAGCGATTCCGATGGAATGGGACTCAAGACAACAATGGGCTGCTTGGACTGCCTTCTGGTTTGCAACTGCAGCGTGCGGGAGTGAGAACGAAAATATTAGGGCCATTTGGATTCGGGCACCGAGTCGGGTCTCATTCATCGGGTCCAAGGAAAGAGATCTAAAGCTCCCCACATAATTTTCCGATTACATCCCCTTCTAATGAATTAAATGTACATGAAATTGTAAGCTACTGTTACAGCCCAAGCAAGGGAGAAACCCTTATTTTTACTTTTTCTTACCCTTTAGAATAAAAATTAATATAATTTAAATAATAATATATAAATAAATTTAGTACATTTTAAATACTAAATTGTAATTAATATATAATAAATTAAATAATTTTTTAAAATTTAAAAATATAAATGACATTTTATAATTTTATAATTTATTATTTTTGTTTTGGTATTGAAAATGAATTAAATTTGGATTAATATTATTTTTCTTTCTGTTGATTCATATATTTAATTTCTAAGAACCTCTACATAGGAGAGATTAAGCAGTACTTTTGATATTGGGTAAACAAGACAGAGCCCTATTGTTGATGGGTTATGTCTAGAAAGTAATACAATGTATATATGTATGTATGCATGCATGCATACATGCATACATACATATATATATATATATATATGTATGCTTGTGGGAGTAGGGCAAGAAGTAATTACTTAATTGATTTGAAGCATTGTGAGTTGATGAGATCAAAATTGTATTACAAGTAATCAATAGCTACAAAAATGGAGAAAAAATGCTAGAAGAATAAAGTTTACTTAACCTCTTCTCAAAACTTGCTGTTGGATCACTAATACAGACGCCGTGCTACCAAAATCAGTGGACGAAACATAGTCTCCTATCACTCCAAGTTCATTGTTCTCACTCCACTCTGTTAATCCCTCGAGAAGGTTTTGATTAATCCCTTGGTTTCTTCCGACGATCCAAAGATCACAATAAGCATCGTCGTTTACTGCCTGAATTGCTGCAACTGTTTCTGACCCATCTCTCACCACCACTTCCCTGTATATCACTCGCTCATTTGTTTCATTCTTCACCCAGAACCATGTAACTACCCCATCATCTAGCTTCTTCTCCAATTCGTCTTCCCCTTCGTGGTTGTGCGACAGGAATCTAATCACGCGAAGAGATACATCTAAACTCCCTGCCATCCGATCAGCATAAGCTAGGGCTTCTCTAGCATCTGCCCCTCCTAAAAATAGTACAACAAAGTGGTGGACTGGGTGCTGATGTATGGAGCTGCCGGCAATAGGGTTTCGGAGAGTACCCTTATCAACAAGAATTCCCACAGAACAGGGTGCATGGTCCAAGACTTCAAGATTTACAGAATGCACACCGTGACGCAGGATTTGACTTCCTTCAAGATTAACCGGGTATTCCTTGTGAAAAGGTAAAACAATGAGAGTAGCTTTGTGCTCGATAGCGAGCTCGCAAATATCTTGATACATTGATCGGATAGGGGCCACAGCTGTGAATGCATGGAACTGCATTTCTCCTCTCTTTTCGGAATAGTACGTTAGGGCATTGTGAATGGAATCGTGACCGGTGTACTTGGAATGCTCGTCTTCATTATCGTAGTCTAAAAACAAAGGGAATCCATTACCGACCAGTTCGATAAGATGGAGAGCGTAGATTGAGAACGGACTAGCAACTGTCGGATACGAGACTTCAAGGAGATTTATTAGGCCAGCCACACTTTCTTGATCATGAATGCAAACTACCATACGAAGCTCCGTTTCCGGAGGATGATGTTGGATTGTTCTTCTCTTGTTCACCATGTATGGCCTTGTTGGATCGTATAGCAAGTTGATCAATGGTCCAGCTATTCCAGTTATTACCATTGTTGATAACACCAATAGCGTGAAAGTCGGGACGCCTATAATCTGTTACGTATTTAAGAACAGCCCATTTGGTAATATTATATAGGTTATCAAATCAAATTAATTGGTTAAGTAACACATACCGATTTGTCCACCATGTAGACGTATACCAGAAGCTCAACCTGGCCCCTCAAACTCATCATAAGGCTGAGAGTGAGACTATCTCTCAGTGGCATTTCAAGCAAGAGTGAAGGGAGAAAAGTTCCAATGATTTTTGAAACATAACCTGTCAAAATCATTGCAAAGAGTGGTAACAACCTTGACCAACCAATTTCACTCATGGCGAAAACGTCAGTGTGTAACCCCACAACGGCAAACGAAAATGGCATTAAAATCTCAGTTATAATCGTCTCCATCTTCTCCACCATTGTAGCGCCCAGCGGTGGACCATCCGGTATCATTAATCCCAGCCACAGTGGCCCAATTGCGACAGCCATTCCAAGCATGTCGGTTAAAAATCCCATCACCATAACCCCCAACAAGATGCAAACTATATAAGCTTGACTTACTGGTTTCCCTTCTGGTGTTTTATTAACAATCCAAGTAATGATTCTTCGAATTGCAGTAAAAAAGAAAGTCACTAGAACTACCAAGGAAATTAAATACCATAAAGCACTCCTACCATCAACTCCTCCTTGTTTCCCTGCTTCAAATGCAATAACAGCATTTATTGCTATTGCGTCCCCGATTAAAGCTGTTGACACTGCCATCCTTCCCATCTCCGAGCTAAGAAGGTTTAGATCTTTAAGTATAGGAGTTAGAACAGGGAACGATGTTATAGCAAGAGACGTGGAAATTGCTCCTATTGAAGATACCTTGGCCAGATCTTCGTTCATTGATTTTCTTGTAAGGAGCCCAACAATTGTCACCGTTGTTGTGGGAAGAATCACCCCACCGAATGCTACATAAACATGATTTCTTCCTGATCTTTTTATCAAGGTCAGGTCCATTTTCACTCCCGCTATAAACATGAAATACATAAATCCCATTATTCCAATATTTCTCAACACGAACGTAACATTATCTGGAAACAATTTCTCAGCAAACTCTCTGTTGTGGCCCAGAATGGAGGGTCCGATTATTATGCCACCCTTGAAATTAATGAAGAAACCATCATCAAATTAATTAGTACTGATGAAGAAATTAAAAGAATTAAAAGACAAAATTGAATAAACCGAAACGAAAAGATTAACTTACAATAATCTCAGAGACAACCCTAGGCAGTTTAAGAGGCTTGAGAAGAAGGCGAATGAGCCAAGTGATCATAATAACAAAACTGATTTCCAGCAACATCAAACTGAAGGTGGCGTGCAAAGGATTTTCTCCATAAAATATGCCCAACGTCTGACTTGGGTAACTTGTCCTGCATATTAGCGGAAACTGGGAATCATCGATATGGTTTTCTGGCCCGGACGACTCATCGGCCGCAACATGGACCATTGAATGAGGAGGCCACGCTTCCGATTCTGGAGAATTGTAGAATTTTGAAAGAAACTGAAACATCCAAATTAACGACGCTGGAAACCCTAACCATGCAAAAATTAATGGATTAATTAACAGAGAGATCAAGAAAGCCGCAAGGGATATAGTCTTTTTTGTCCTTCATTCATCTTCTTGTTTTCTCCCTTCGAAGATTTGCATTGCATACGTACTTAGCTCCACTACACTTGCATAATCTTCTCGAATCTTAGCATCTATGACAGAAGGAAGAAAATGCTTGAAGATTCCATCTTTGGAATAGAAATCATTGAAGTTGTGGTAGGAGATATGGTGGTAATCCCTTCAAAAAGATTCTCAAACTCCATAGCCTTCGTGATTATGGTATGTACATTAATCCTCCTTTAACAAATTTTCAATCAAAATCTGATTAGCAAACTATAAACTGTGTCCCATATCACTCTAATGAATGAACTTTTTATCATCTACACAATGCGACAACCTTATTGATGTGATGTTTCAGGAAATTTAATTTGAACTCTTGGTCTGGAAATATCGAAGACTGGCTACTCTAATGGCAGTAAGCAATGGGACCAACGATTTTATGACTCATTCAATGGATGTCCTGAATTCGGTCGTTAATTTTGTAGGAAAATTAAGAGATGCCAAATGGACCACCATCACCATCCATAAGGGTTTTCTTTCCTTCCTGAAAATAAGGCGACTATTTTGCTTCTGCTTGTGAAGAGGATTTAATATGTTGCAGCACCACTTGCTGGAAAGGTTATCAAATTACACAACAAATTGATTGACTTGACACGTGTAACTCATTGTATTGTGTGAATAAATAGGCCTTCCCTGCTGAAACATCGATCATATCCTGTGTGGTAGGTGATAAGAAACATCACTGTGGTAGGTAATAAGAAAACATCAATGGAGACCTAATTAAAGCTAAATTTAAAATGGTTGGTCCATGGTTAAATTGAAAGATATGGCAATGCTTATGCCACGATCGACAACACTAATTCACCTTCGGAGTACATCATTTTCCAATAAAAATACTATAAAATTTTGCAAAAGAGTTTTCAAATTAATTATTATCCCTTTGCAAATGCATACCCAAAATCATTATTGTAAGAGGTTTTTGTTTACCTACAGGGTAGCATATATTCTTCTGACTTTAATTGACCAGTCATGAATATCTTTCTGTACATATTCACTACATACAAATACCTGTTATTGGATTCTGACAAAGGGATGCATAATATTAATTGCGGCATAAATGGGAAATTAAATTGATGCTTGTATGCTTTCTGTGATCAGATCATCACATGACATGGTCGGGATTTAACTCCTCCCAGTGCCAGCTTCTGTACTTCTGTTTCCCCACTTCATATACATATATATATATATATATATAATGCCCAACTTAAGAATTTAAAATCTTGCTTTACATGATTGATAGATACAGTATACATCTTATTACAAAACTGGTCACTTTTGCCATGATTAATTGTCTATTATACATGTTACTATCATTAAGAAACAAATAGGTTTACTGATTATGACAAATAAGTTTATGGGTCATCTATGAAGACGCTGCTGCTGCTTTCCATGCACCAATGAAACATGAAATGTAGAGAGCACGCACCAACTAACACTAGTCGTTCATGCCCAGCCAGCCGTCCTTACATTCACCACTCTTTTATGCACTTTCTCATCTTCTTTTCGTAAGATTTGTGATTGAAAGTTGCTTAACGACATAGATTACCGCCAATATAAACTGGAACTCCATGCCAAATCAATTGAAAACTATTCGAAGTTATTCAGATAATTAACAAAATAAATTATTACTAATGGAGAATGTTCCTCAATACCCTTCTCAGAAAGATTTGAGGTAAATATTGGATATGCACAATGTTAGGAAATGGTGCATATACAGATCTGCATTTACCAATAGAGTAGGTGAATATAGTTGATAATTGCGTTATTCTTCAATCTTTGTCCTTGAAACAGTCAATCTATTCTGCAAGATCAAAAAAGGGAATATAGTAATGAAATTAATTCCCATTACTGTAGAAAGAGGTGGGGGTTACTGTTTGCGCACATTGTAATGTCCACTATCCTTCGAAGATCATGAAGATATATGTTATTATATTTGGAATAATATAAGGATGGAGATTTGTTAGAGATTGCTGGTTTCTTTGTCCCCATACAATAAGACACATATTGTACCCTAAAGTTGGATCAAACTTCTCAATATTTGCAGCAATAAAGGCTGTGAAATTATACAATCCCAAACTTGTACACTTGGCTTGTGTTAATGGCCAACCACATGATCAAAATATTGCATATGAACAGGCAACGGATAACTACATTATATCTAAAGAAAGAAATTGATTTTACAAGTCAAACTTCAACATCATGTTCAGGCTGAATTGCAAATCATTATTACTTCTTTATATCAATAGCATCAAAGAAGAATTATAATTAAATTCACATCAAATTTGTTTTGAATACTGCGATAACGATGATCTTGAAGAGGCATATAATATGTATACTAGAATAGGGAGTACATAGAAAAGGAAACGACAAGACCGTGAGCCGAACAATGTCGGGGAAGGAGTCAACATCCATAGTAGCTAATCGATAATTAAAAAGCCTGCACGAATTCAAGTCAATATACATAGCCCTAGCAGAATAAATCACAGAGAGTCTTCTGGAGAAGACTAGGGTTTCAGAGTCTCAGACTCGCCATTAAAACCTAAAACGAGCAAAAGAAAAGCAAATGAATTTGTCAGAATGGTGACCTTTCTTGAAAACAAGCCCCTTTAAGATGTATTTAAAGAGGAGGCAAAAGAAAAGGGGGAAACATCAATTCACTGAGGAAAAAAGAATACCAAAAACAATGTACGATTGTTAATAAACGAGAAAACCATTCAAGGCAACATAATCAATAGAGTAATGGGAGAAAAATGATCACGAAAAGAGGAACTGATAACCCACGGATCATCATCTTGACATGATTATGTAACGACAGTGATTCCAATATTAACAACAGCATATTGGGTATGTCTTGGTTTTCGAGATCAAAAAGAACGAATAGACATGAACAATTTGCAAATACACAGTGATGGATCGTACAAACTAAGCCAATAACCAGAAGAATAAGAAGAATTCATCTTTCAAATGAAAGAGTCATAATAAACAGGTTTTGTTATCAAAACAGCAACCCAAGAACAAGAAATGGAAAACAAGTGCTAAGTGGTTGACCACATCGGTTCAATTTTTAAACGAAGATGGATTATTTGTGAAGAAAATTATCCCTGAAATAAACATTAGGCAACACAAGCAATAAAATCCTTGATTCTCTCTTTGTAAAGGAACCATAGATGCAACATATGTATGCATGCTATGGCAGTCTATGCCGATAACAGAAACGAGAACTTGTGAACAAAATTGGAGCAACATAAAGAAAAGAAGTGAAGAAGAGTCCAGATCAATATCTTTCCTTGGCTTTGTGCTCGAGCAAACTCAAACAGTAACAAAATCAAGTTAACTAGGTTTGATTACTTAAAAAGAATACAAAACTAGTACAACACATACCCAGATGCCAGAAATTGACGTTGAAGCTGAAACTGAATCAGTTTTAGTAAGAAGACCCCGTGAAACTCAGGATAGATAGCGCCACTGAGGATTCAAACATCCTTGAAATTACTATTCATGGCGCTATCCCTCCTGAGCTTTACAGATTCTCCATACTGAGTGTAGCATCAATCGAAGCCAGCTGCATCAACAAACATCTATACACATCTATGTTAGCTGAAGCCAGTTAAGCTCTAGCGGAGAGTCAGAGCTAGCAAGCTCGCATGGTGTGGGGAAGGAAAGAAAAGAGGTTGGGAGTATTTATAAGCGAAAGGGAAGTGAAGGGACGTGGTTACGTAACTCAGTTCTGTTGGAAGGTGAAAAATAACTTAGACCAAGTAAACTGGTTTATCGGTGGAGAGACGGTTAATTTCTTAATTTCCAAATTTTCTTCCATATTTTATAGCTCTTCATTACTTTTTCTTACTTTATACGCTGCCGACTACTTTATTATTCAAACTCTCGTATTGTTAGACAAGACAGTATTGATTAGTCTAAAATTATAATAAACAAAAATTTGTCTTTATTAATTTCAATACAATATGCAAGCACACCTCTAATTACTCCCATCTGAACAAATAACTTCGATGGGTCAAAAGGGTTTGGACCACAAGGGCTGAATCTGAAAGAAACTAGCGTTAAGGTGGTTCAAAAGGACATGAACTGTCTGCACCTACATAATCTTGCATTTCAAGACGTTTGCTGGATCAAATCAGAGGCGGAGAAAACAACAGTGCAGTAGTCATGGAAAGAGGATTGCCTCCGTGTGACTTTTCTCCGGCTTTTGTGTAATAAGATTTTAAAATAAAATGAAAATGGAAAGGATTACTTCAGTTGTAATCTAACTTTGGTTTTGAGTGGGTCAACAATCATTACATCATATGTCCATGGCTTGCCCTTCACTATCCCAACATCACTTGTGAGTTTCTAGTTATACTTTTGGATTCCCCTCCCATTTTCGTCCAAGTAATCATCATGAGTTAATAATCTCTTAAAATTACAGTCGGCAAAACTTGTAATCAAATATTAACGTTTTGAGCTTTGGTGTTGATTGCCTTGTTTATAATGGCAGATTATGACATTTTACAAACACAATAATTTATTTCTAAGAAATTCCCACGATATAATTCGTAGCCAGGAATGATCAGTGCGTGGTAATAGTGAGATTTTACTGAGGTAGAGAAGGGAAAAGATGTTTTGTAGTGTTGGTGGTGCCTTGGGGCCTGGTCATTCTATGCGCTCTTTTCTCTGACTCATATAGACTGCAGCCTCGGCACTTGCACCTCTTTCGCCACCCCTTTTATCTTTTAGAGTCGGGTCTTTACAATCTCTCTTCTTTCTTTCTTTTTCTCTCGCACTTTCTCTCTGCTTTCTGCTATCTTTCTGCCCACAGAGAAGGTGGCAGACTTCAGGCTCTCTCCAATATCGAGGAGGAGAAGAGGCTTTCTCTCTTCCATGGGCTGGTGGAAACATTAATATAATTAAAATATAATAATATTCGGAAGCAACGCTAGCTGCTGCACTAATAGACATCAATGCCCCACAGCATCTGACCAACATCAATGGCTATTAAATTTTCTCCATTGGGAAAAACCAAAATCTGGGCCTTTTGGTCATCTTCCTTTCTTTTATTCCCCCTTCTCTTCTTAGACTGCATCTGCCCAGTCCTAGTCTGACTGACCCGACCCTTCTCTGCCGAAAAGTTGAAATCTATCCTCGATCTTTTCTGGCCTATTGTAAATTACATGGGGTCCTCCTCTCTTTGTACTGTTTCCATACATTAACTGTTTTCAAAACAGCTTCACTACCTGCAAGATTAATAATAAACAAGTTAAAACATGATGCACACTGTTTCGTATAGCTGTCATTAGTGTTTCGAAATGTTTGTTCTCATCGTTACGTTTTGTGAATTAATTCGTGCATGAATAGCACATAATATATCGTTATGCTAATTCTAACTAGGTAAAGTTTCACGACATAGTCCTATTGCTTTGTCATTAGGTTTTGAAATGGTCAAAACATTCATGTTTTAGATCATCTAACAAGAAAAGCTTGCAACGAATGTATCCAATGGGCCAGGGAGGCGAATAAGAGAGTAGAGGACTGCTCGTCTGATAAGAAATGCAGAATAAAAGAGTGGGGTATTCATGTTTTTGAATTAAAAAAAAAAAATGAATTGCAATGTGAGAAGGTGCGCGAACGAAAGAAAGGCAGCGGGCAAATCTAAGAGGAAAGTGTCGAGTGAGCATTAGGTCAAAGCCTCAGCCTCAGTCGGCACGCCCCAGAGGTGTGCTTCTGTCAAATCAAATCTAATTGTTGATGATTTGCTACGTGGGAGCGATAGGGATTCACCCCAACTTTGGCCCCTGTCCTCCGTCCTGTCTTTTCAAACTACTTACTAGGCAGCTCCTTAGCTCACCCTCGCTTTCTTCTCAACATCAATAATTGGCACGATATCGAAACAATTAAACTATCAATAGTATTGTATTCGTTCATAATGTGTATTGAAATTAAACTGTAGTGTATTGAAATTTGAAACTCTGGTTTACTATTCCAAATGGGCAGATGCAATTCTATATATCCACATGCATATATATTTTAAGATTTTGTAAAATCAATATATATATATATATATATGGAAGTGAATATCTAGGGAAATTCAAAATGGGATTTGGGTTTGGATCGTCAACATTCAACAATCGGTATAGAATTGATGGAGTCAAAGTATAATCATATGATGGAAGCATTGTTTTCAAATGGAGTATTATGGATAAAAGAATAGAAAAAAGGCAATAATAAAGTAGAATTTGGTTAGGTGGGAGACGCCAATCCCAAGACCAAGAGATATATGGGGAGAAGAGAAGCGAAAGGTAAGGAAGACAAAGCACCATTGGTGGGCATTACACGCACACACATACACAAATTCAATATATTAAATATTGATAGAGGGGTTACATCGAATCCAATCAAATCAAATCAAATCACGTATTTCCGTATACAAAAGTTGATCATCCTTTTAAGATTGCATGCAGCAGATCAACGACTATTGAATTGGGGGCCCGAGCCCGACAATTTCCTCACATTTGCTCTCCCAATTGTCCGAATTCCAGCATTACACTTAACGCCATTGACGGATCAGGCGCCCCCGGCCTCGGCCCCGCCTCATTTTGATGGTTGTTGATTTTTATGGTGGGACTGGGGAAAGTTTCTGCTTGCAGCTCCAACTCCAACTCCAGCTACTGCACTGTTATCATTGAATTCATGTACGTACAGACTCTAAAATAGATTAGACTTACCAGAATGTTTTGTACCATTGACACAGGCACAAAGACCTTGATCTAACACATGATGTAAATGGTTTATATTTTTACTGTAAAGGTAGAAAACTGGCTGCTTGACTGTTTCTATGAATCGACAACATTTGCAGCGCTTATTAATTACAAGATTTTAATCTTCTGGGTTTCTATTATTGGCCGCAACTAATTAATTCAAGAATAAATGGCAAATCTTCCTCCGGTTAGATAGAAAATTCCAGGGTTAAGTTTAAAGAGTCTACAGACCACCAGACCAAGGGATAGAAAAGGAATGCTTTATTTAATTAACATTAAATAATTCATTAATTGTAAAATTCTCCATTGGTTTGACAATTTCAATAGTTTAATTTGATAATATATGACATGTATATCTAATAAGATCCAATGAGAGTGTTGGGGACTCAAAGTACATGTCTTCCAATCCCTTCCCATGTTTGGCAAATGCAAACAAAAATATGACACAATAATTCTATCTCTTGCGAACTCTATGTATAATGTATGTATATTTTTTTCTACTAGACCTAACAGATTGGGAGTCTGTCACAGCCTCTTTTAAGCCTTCTTTTGCACTATAAATTCAGCGTCCTTTCTATCTCTTCAATTCAGGTGCCGTATCTATTTCTGTTTGTACTTTCGTTGCTTGTTTTCTTTGCGTTTGCCATGCAGTTCATCTGAGTATTGACCGTGTAACAAGCAGGCTGCTGTTGCCTTGCTAACAAAAACACTCTTAAAACTTGAGTTAATGGTAATTGATAGCTAAAACATCAGTGCTCACGTATTTCATACGCAGAGAAGTTGAAGCCTAACCTTTCATATACAGTGGCATTCGCATGTCAACACACATGGGATTTGCTCGAGTATTGTTCGTGGTTGGCTTTGTGTGATGTTCGGTTACCCTCTTTGTCATTTGACAAGCCCGGACTGATTGTGGTTTTCCATTAGCAATACCAACAGCTATGTAAGTTGTAAGGTTGATTTGATTTGAAGTGAAGATAATGTAATGTTGGTTAGTTGTGAAGTTGATTTGATTTGATATGAGGATAACGTAATGTTGGCTTGATTCTAAACAATCACTGGTGCCGTATCTTACACCATCTCAAGTTTATGAAATTTTGGGACTCCCATTTGCATCCATATTCTAATTCCTAATAGGATGTGACTTAGCATTTTTAGTGGACAATGTAACTAACAAATTAAAGCTTGCCTCTGGTTGGATTATGCCACTTTGATTAGAGACTTTTCAGGTTTAAATTCACTCGGGAACATCTCAATTCCATCTAGAAATAATTTTAGTTTTAAAAGATTGTAAACAAGTTCTTAAAGTGTGATATTATTAAATTTAATTTTAAATAAAAAATAAATAATAATATATAATTAATTTTAAAAAAATTTTAAATAAAATAATTTTTTATTTCAATATAAGTGATATGATAGGATTATTCAATTAATGAAAAAAAATTTTAAATTGGACGACCTAATTATCTTAATATAAGTAATATAATAAGATCATACAATCAATGAAAGAAAGAAATTTATTTATTGATAGTATATGAAAAAAATAAAAATAAATTTTATTTTTAATTAATGTGGTAAGATAAATTTATAAAATTTATTTTTAACTTTTTTCATTTATCACTAAAAAATAAATATTTTCTCGATCGTTAATTAGATGATTTTATTACATTATTTATACTGACGTGGTAAGATCATTTTACTTAAATTTTTTTTATTAATTTTATATATATAATTTTAATTTTAGATCAAATTTTAAAAACTTAATCAATAACAATAGGGCAGCGGTCGGTCCCGCATATAATCAGCATTTTGATTGTTTAGTCTCTATTTCATTTGTTTATTAATCCGTCTCTTAAGTTTTCTCCTTTTTTTTTTTGCTTGCATCTAAGATGGGCTGGACAGAAGCAGATACAGACATTGGTTCTCTTTCGAATGTACAAAGTTGGTGTACTTGGAAATTGTAGTGCAACTCGCAGCACTCTTGATTTCATTTTCTTGATCCCTAATTACAGCTCAATTGAAGAATTCAAGTTGAATCGAATTGTCTGTGACAGTGATGGTTGGGCTTGGGGTCTGATGTGGGGCGAACTTGAAAGCCATGAAAAATACAAACACAAAAAAAAAAAAAAAAGATGTTACAAGGCAAAGTTCCAGCCAGAAATATTCAGGAAAATAGAAAAAGATATAGGAAATATAAGGCTGAGGAGTAACGGCCTTTCTCTTTTTAGATTTCACAACAGAGAACATCATTGGCCTCCACTTTACTTCCTTTTCGAAGTAAGAAACTACTTTCATGTTATGCTGTTGTTAGTTGCGAAATGGCTTCTGTTTGTCTGAATTCATTGTCTCTGCCACCTTCTTCACTTCCTAAAGGAGTAACAGAAGTTTCTTCATTGAACAATGGTGGCGTAGCAAGGGCATTAAAGCCTATTGTTGTTAGTGGCGATCCTCATACTTTTGTATCTGCTCCTGGGCGCCGTATTGTTGCTGGTTCGTCTCTCTTTTACTTTGTAGTTTATTTTTTGTTTCTGGGTTGATTCATTTTCAGTTTTCTGATTCTAGAAGTTAACGAATATTAATTTGTGTTTGTCATAGTTAATGATACTGAGTAGCTACTTGATGTTATTATTCTTAGAAATTAGGTAGTTTGAGGATTAGTGCAATTATAGTATAAGGCAGAGCTGCATAAAGATGGAAGATATTTCTCTAAGGATTAAGGACCAACAACGTAAATTTGCTGAAAAGCTCTATTTGTTGATTAGCCTTGAAAGCAAATGCTTATTTGAAGTGGTAAAACACTCCCTGCAATGTTGTCTAGTATGATTGTTGAAATTTATCTCTAGTACTTGTTTTATTATCTAAACACTACTAATTAAATATTTTTCCTCACAATTTGCATTATTTTTGAAACTTTCTTGTATGGGTTGTATGTGTAGTTGGGGATCTACATGGAGACCTTGATAAAGCGAGATGTGCACTTGAGATTGCTGGCGTCTTGAGTTCTGATGGTCAAGACTTGTGGACCGGAGGACAATCGGTATCTCCTAATTTCTTGTTGCAGAGAGCATAATAGATAGTGTTAATTTTTATTTTTTTTTCTTCTTTTAACTCTGGTTATCATTTTGGCTGGATGAACTTGGCAGTCAATGCTTCAAATTTAAGCCTTTTATGTAAGTTTTGGATTTATTGATATGCAACTTAGCTCTCTACTTAATAAATGTACATTAGCTCTTTTGTTTCAAATTAATTTGCATGGTGCTTTAACGTGGTGGTAATTTATAAAATTGCTGCTATATTCTACTTTGAGAACTTACATATGATATGCATTGTGGACAGAAATCATAATAGTTGAAAGATTCCTAACAATAATCATCTTTTTTATTTGAGACATAGGTATTGATTCAGCTAGGAGATGTACTTGATCGAGGTGGAGATGAAATAGCTATATTGTCCTTATTGCGATCATTGGATATACAGGCAAAAGCAGAAGGCGGAGCAGTTTTTCAGGTTTGTTTAGCTGAACTTGTAACAACTCTGGTCACTGTCCATATCTATTTCTGGTGCTTAAGTCACTTACATTTCCTAATCTATTTCATTCTTTCTGTATATAATGTGAAGTATCAATTAAACATTGGTGGTTCATGGGAGATCTCAATTAATGATTGATTTCCACCCTAGTTTGCATAACAATATCTGGATTGCTTCTGAAGGTTTTCTTGTTAATTCTGTATTGACTAATTCAATCTGTTGAATCATTCTAGCTAAAACTTTGTAGTTTTGTTGATAGAAATTTTAATATTATGCTGACGATGTACTTCTTCTTCTTGTAGGTAAATGGGAATCATGAGACCATGAATGTTGAAGGTGATTTTAGATATGTAGAATCTGGGGGATTTGATGAGTGCTCTGATTTCCTGGAGCACTTGAATGATTATGAATATGACTGGGAAGAAGCTTTTGTTGGATGGGTTGGTGTGTCTAAAAGATGGAAAGAAGATAGGAGATTGTCCAAAAAATATTGGGGACCACTGAATTTGGTGAAGGTACTACTATTATTTTCTAGCAATTGACTTCCTTCCTATACTCATAATTTTTCTTCTGTATCACCACGGTTAGTAACTACTCATCTGTCACAGTTTTGTGAAGATATTGTATCGGTAAGTATTTTTAAATTAAGGATAGCGAAGCTAATTAGCCATGAAGGAGCATATTTGTTTCCTATAAAAACCATGTTTGCACACTGAATTGCTATTTCGAAACTTGTATAACTTCCAAGCTCTTTGTGGGGAAGAACTACAAGCAGTTTCTTTTTCCTGCACACGGCATTTTAGAATAATTCTGATGAAGTTTTCAGAATATTAGGACAGAGGCAAAAGGGAGTGATTGCCAGGTCAGTCTTGTTTAGACCAGGTGGCCCATTGGCATGCGAGTTGGCGAGACATGCTGTTGTTCTTAAGGTTAATGATTGGGTCTTCTGTCATGGAGGCCTTCTTCCTCACCATGGTAATACTGATAATGTCATTTGAATGACTCAGCCATTTTGTATGGGGATTGCTTGTTAAGACAGATGGAAGAAATTTTATCTTTGCTTGTTTGAAATGCCTGATAGGAGTGCTGTGTTGGTGCTTCCACAGTTTCATATGGAATAGAAAGGATGAACAGAGAAGTATCTCTCTGGATGAGAGGTCTTAGTGAGAGTGACGGCAATTCTCACATCCCTTTTATAGCCACCTGCGGCTATGACAGTGTTGTTTGGAATCATTTATACTCTAGAGATGCTTCAGATTTGGAGGGCTATCAGATTAGCCAGGCAAGTATTTTTGAATGCCACCAGTTTTTTTTTTCCCCTTTCCCTTCATTATTCACAACATCAGCTGTTTTGAAATTAAAATCTTGATGGGGTTACTTGCTTTTCAAATAAGCAGATGCATGATCCTTTATAACTATAAGAAGATTCAGATTTCTTATATGCTGGCAGACTTTAGTGTTGATTCTGTCTCTGTCTTTCAAAATTTCGGACTTCATGCTCTTAGCTTGAATGAATGATTTTTCTGAAATTTGGTGAAACTGGACTCATTTCAGACTGAGTTCTTCTGTTATTTGCATTGGTTTTCAATTAAGTTAATACTTCATCATGGGCTACAATGACATTATTTAATACCGTGCTGTCAAATGTTATCTTTATGACTTCTGTAGCTTTTGTAACCAAAATCATATGGTCAACAGATAAATGCTAGTCTTCAAGAGACACTGCAAACAGTGGATGCTAAGGCAATGGTGGTGGGGCATACTCCTCAAACTGCAGGGGTAAATTGGTATGCACCCCTACTTTATTGTATCTTTGTGGTATCTGCACAATCACTGAGGATCCCTTCTTTGCGGTTGCAATTTTTGTTCATATATATTCTCTAATATTAAGATTTTGGTATTTTGGTGCAGTAAATACAATTGTAGTATATGGCGAGTTGATGTGGGAATGTCTAGTGGAGTTCTTAATTGAAGACCAGAGGTGACACTAGTTATGACAGCACATTTCATGAGATAAAAATGCCTAATTTGTTCTAAGTATCACACTAAATTACTTTCCTGGGCATAAAGGCACATGACCATTCTGTACCTGTCAATTGTGGGGTGATTATGGATTGGTTTTGAACTTTTTTGAAACCTGGGAATAGATTTGCTAGTTATTTATTTCATGGGCCATGCTTATGAATCAAATTTCATACTGTAGTTTGATAACTGAATTTAAATAGCTTTGCAAATCCATCTATGATATCAAACTTTAGCCATGCGTTTCTAAGTCTCCTTTTCAATTAATACTTCATTAAAAATAGAAATGAGGATGATAGAATTTACATTCTGACTCCTATATATTCACCAGGTCCTTGAAATAACAGAGAATAAAGCAAGAGTAATAAGGAGCAAAAGGGACACATTTACTGAATTTCACGTTGTGGATTATACTTGAAACAAGCAGATGAACTGACAGGTATGGCAGATGGTACCTCCTTATTGTATTTCTCTAACAGGAAGTCATATATAACTAGTTTGATTTGGATGGGTATCTATGAATAATGTGTTATTTATAGGTGCATTGCCTGATAAACTGCAACACTCTGTGCATTGCCTAGTTTTAGAACTCCATATTTAACAGCAATTTCTTTGCAATTGTGCAGAAAATCCCGTTTTTCATGCAATTTAGAGGTGGGCAATCTCATGTTGATTTTAAACTTTTATTATTTTTTTCATAGAAATAATTTGATCTGGGACAACATCCCATGGAAAAGAAGAAAAGCCTTACCAAGAGGGATCATCTGCCCCAATTGTGTACTGCCACTCTGCTTTTTCTTTTCCGAGGGTCTAGTTTCTTATGATAGGCATTTCAGATGAGTATTGGAGAGCAAATTCTCATGTAGTTTGGGGTGTTTCTTTTATGTCTTCAATGTTTACAGATACAGGCCGCACTTTTACCTTCAACTGGGTTTATTCCATCTCGAATTGTTGTTGTGCCTTGCATTGTTTGCATAGAAGCATGTATGTTGGGGGGCTTCCAGGTGGACAAGGATGGGCAAAGTTCGACAATTGTACACCAAACAAAGACGACAGACACAGTAATATTCGTATCATGCAGAGAAAATGTAGATTTTTGGGACCTGGCTTCTCTTTTTAAACAACAGCTTTTGTTCTGGACTATAGAATTTGTAAGTTGTAAACTAGGTGTGGTCATTGAATTAGAGAAAAGCAACATCAGATTGAATTCTCATTGTCATTGTGTTGGATTGCATACATTTATATCTCCAATAAACGAATGATAATGCCTTTGAACTTTTGGTCTTCCTTGTCAATGTCATTATACTTTACCAGCCAACATTTAAGGTGCTTGAGGCAGTGGTATCTCAAGGATTTAGAGGACTGTATTGCGTACTCTTCCCACCGCAGGAGGCTGAGAACCAATTGAGGGAAAGTATTAATATACTTACCTTGCAAATTAACAACCACACCGATTTATCTGAAAAATGCAACATGTCAGCTCTTTATATTACTATAGCTACAGAAGAAACACTAATTAGAGTGGTAATTGAATGTAATTTCTGAAAGCTAGGTGCCATAATAAAATTGAAAAATAAGTGACCAAACCCAGATGGCAGTTGGCCTATTTCCTTGGATTTCACGTCCACCTCCAACGTCAGTAAAGGCTCCATCCAGGTCCTACTTTGTGAACTCCGCTAACATAAAACACACTGTTTCTCTTGTTAATTTATAAAAAAAAGGAGAACAAAATACACTGCCCTTGTCAGACTCAGACATACATATATAGATGCAAACTCTGATTCACCATCCACTCATCCTACGCAGCCCCTCGTCTTCCCATTACAGGAACTCTCTCACCACCACCATGGCTTCTTCTCTCGCTTTTCCCTCCATTTCTCTCCAAAGGCACAGTTTCTTTAATGGGTCTGCTGCTTCTTTTAATAAAATGGGACTTCGAAGCTTTGGTCGATCTGGGGTTTTTATGAGCGTCTCTGCTGGGAAACAAGCTGTTGTTGATGATGCCTTGTTTGCTGATTACAAAGCCACCTCAGCTTTCTTGTTTCCTGGTCAGGTATCTTTTAGTGGGAACTATTTTTTTTTCTTTTTTTTAATTTGATTAAAGATTCGAGATCTATGGTGCGGTTAAATCTTAATTGTCCGCTATTTTATTTAAATTTTTACTGAATCGTGAACTATGAAGTAACATGTGGTAGCATTTCCGGGTTTGCTGCTTTGCTGAATCTTCTCTGCATAATGATTTGATTATCAAACGATGGTGAATTTGCAATTCTAATTTACCAAAAATGGCAGTAAGTAAAAACGAAATATTATCTCAAAATGTATATATATTGAATGTTAACAGTATTGAATGTCACATTTTTACTGTGATTTCTGATCGTTTTGTGCTTATTAATTCATTATTTTACTTTCTGTAGCTTCACAAGGTAGTTCTCCGTATAGATGTTTGTTTGTATATTATAGGTTGAAATCAATTGAGAAATGAAGGTGCATCCTCAAATTTTCGTTTGAAAATGTGCTGATTGGTGTTATTACAGTGAATTTTGAAGCTGAATTGACGCATTCAGTTGGACATGATCCTATTGGTCTTGTAATGCAAAGGGTTTCTGGGTTCAAGTCTTTTGACTGTTACTGCATCATTTTCATGTGAAATATAACTGTTTAAATGGTGTCCAGAAACAGTAGGGACGCTAGAAATGTCACCAATCCTTTCAGAATCATACCATTAACAAGGGCCAGATATGACTATAGAGCCAGAGAATAATGGCTGGATGAGGAGTTTAACCAAAAGTTGATTTCTTATTTATATTATGTCTTAGGGTGCACAAGCAATAGGAATGGGGAAGGAGGCTCAGAGCGTACCTGCTGCTGCAGAGCTATACAAGAAAGCAAATGATATATTAGGGTAACTTCCTTAAACTGTCTAAGTTTTTGATACCTTAGGAAGGAATCCTTTTTCTGAGGGACTCTCCATATTGTTTGTTCTGGGCTAAAATTCTGGTTGAGTATAGGTCAACCCACAATTGATCACCTTCTCTAATTTATGTGGAATATTTCTTGTTAGAAATATGATGAGCCTTTTCATGCAGTTTTGATCTTCTAGAAATTTGTGTCAATGGACCAAAGGAGAAGCTAGATTCAACTGTTATAAGCCAGGTACACCAGCTAGCTTCTTTTGATAATCATTTTCTTATGCTCTGCACCCAAGGCAGCATTTCCTTCTTTTGAATCCTTTGCTGTAAAATGTTGGTCATATCTAATTGCTGCAGAATGCAAATACCAATAGATAGTTATTAATTAGCATCTAATTCTGCAATTTTTGCAGCCTGCCATCTATGTCACAAGTTTGGCTGCAGTTGAGCTGCTCCGAGCTCGTGATGAAGGGCAGCAGATAATTGATTCTGTTGATGTTACTTGTGGTCTTAGTTTGGGTGAATATACAGCTCTAGCCTTTGCTGAAGCTTTCAGGTAAGTTAATCACTTGAACAGATAAATTTCATTGATGCATATCTATTTTTGTTCCTAGGCTGAACAACTCAAGCTGATTAGTTTACATGAATTGATCTAGAATATCTTTCCTTACCCTCATTGACCCTGAACATTGATTCTGTGAGCCAAGCTTGCCATGAAATTCAGAATGCAATGCGATTTCTAGATCTGATCTGTTAGCAACTTAACAGGATTATTGGGTTCTGTCCCATGAAAGAGATAACTTAAGAATCACAGCATCCAGGTTCCACCTTCTATGTTAAATCTACAGGCATTTTGGAAGCATAGTATTCCCTGTTCAGTGTTCTTGTGCATCATTATCAGAGTTAGAATAGTAGAAGATCAACATGCCTAGTAGAAAATCAATGATCAAATCATTCCTCTCCTTTTACATACTTAAATTCTTGTATTGATTTCGCCTTTTTTCTTAAATGATTTGGTTCCATGTACAAGCTTTGAGGATGGACTTAAGCTGGTCAAACTAAGGGGAGAAGCAATGCAGGTAACTTTACATTATTGGCTTTGGGATATCTTAATTTTATTACTTTGAAATAGATAGGTGTTTTGAGTATCATTTGGTAACCGTTTCTTTGCAACTTCCTCCAGGAAGCTGCTGATGCAGCTAAAAGTGCTATGGTCAGTGTCATAGGATTGGATTCGGATAAGGTTCAGCAGCTGTGTGATGCAGCCAATCAAGAAGTTGATGAGGATAACAAAGTTCAAATTGCAAATTATCTTTGTACTGTAAGATTATTTTATATATGCCTTAATTCTTTTGATAAATCTACCTGGGTATTTTGTTACTGTTTAATCTAAAGTTTTGCATGGAATGCATTCTACTTTGGTAGGGGAATTATGCAGTATCCGGGGGTGTTAAAGGAATTGAGGCAGTTGAAGCCAAAGCTAAGTCATTCAAGGCTCGAATGACGGTAATTTATTTAGTATTTATTCCCATGCCGTGCCATCCTTGTACCAGCAACAACTCACTCTCCCTTTTTCTTAGGTGCGTCTAGCTGTTGCCGGTGCTTTCCACACTGGTTTCATGGAGCCAGCTGTCTCAAGATTGGAAGCTGCATTGGCAGCAACCCAGATCAGAACTCCAAGAATACCAGTTATATCTAATGTTGATGCACAGCCGCATGCAGATCCGGAAAAGATTAAGAAGATATTGGCGCGACAGGTAAGCTTAACATCACAACTTTGTTTTCCCGCAATTTGAGATGTAAGTAGTAACTGGACTCTTAAAATTGACTCCCGAAATTTATGTTGCAGGTGACATCTCCTGTCCAATGGGAAACAACAGTGAAGACTCTTCTCGGCAAAGGCCTAAAGAAAAGTTATGAATTGGGACCAGGAAAGGTATTAACATACTCAACATGGATAAAGATATAGACAGACCATGTCTCTTTAATTTATAATTGCTGTGGTTTATCAACATTGAGTTTATTCTGATCTTGCATCAGGTTATTGCTGGCATAGTCAAGAGCATGGATAGAAGTGCTGAGATTGAGAATATTGGTGCTTAAGCAGATGACTCATGGCGGTTTCTTCACCATTCATAATGGACTAGATACAGTTTCTTTGTTCAAGCCAAGCCAAGGGAAAGATGAAAGCTTGAGTTTTTGAGTGTTAAGAGACCATTTTGAATATTGCTCAGCCTCATCATGAACTTAGAATTTTGATTCAGGATTTGTTTGTAATGCAGTCTTTCTTCAACACTAAGTTAATTTTGGATTACTGCAAATAGAATGTATTTGAGAAGTCAATCAGCAATAATATTCCAATTACAACCATAAAAGCAGCACAAACTGTGTCTAGTTTTGAACATCTGTTGAAGCGGCTTGTTCCGTTCGCCTGATTCTCCGGAGGTGATCCATCCAGCGATCCTCGGGAACCTGATTGGCCCACTCAGGAGGCGAACCGCCAAAGGAAACGCCGCGCATTGCCTCCATCACTCTCATCGCGTTCTCTTGAGTCAACGGAGCGTTCCTCCTGTTCTCATCCTCCCTAAAAGCTCTCATTATCGCTGACTCCGATTCTTCCCTTACCATCTCCTCTGCTTCATCTTCGCTGCCGCTTTTTGCCTCTGCGTCGTCGTTTAGACGCATCGACGATATTCCATCCTCCGATTCGTGGGCATGAAAACCGTTTGGGAGGCCATCACCAACGGAGGCGTCTGCATTTGTCTGATCTGAATCAGAATCGTTGTCATCGTAATCGACGGCGGATATTGGCTGGTAGTATTCCGGCGTGTCGTCAGGATTCGTATCTGAGTCGCTTCCACCGTTGATCTCTGTAAAAGACGCAAAAATACATGCTGATCGGTGACTCAAAAGTTCATGATTAAGCAGAAATTAGGCGGAAAATTAATTAATAAATTTGATTCTACCTTCAACGAAATCAGTTGCAGTGGCGTTCATTGTTTGCTGGATCTTCAGTGCGAGAGGTCGAGAAATTTACAAGACTCAAATCTAAGAAAATGAAAGATCTCCAAATCTGAATAAGTTCAGGGATTTAGCAAAAATACGAAGACACAAGACAAAAACAAACCTACACCAGCCGGGAATCGAACCCGGGTCTGTACCGTGGCAGGGTACTATTCTACCACTAGACCACTGGTGCTTCTGACATTTGGTCTTAAAACTGACTATTATTAATAGAATTAATTTGAAGTGTCAAAACTCCACTTCCGCCACTCATCCATCCGTGCGAAACAGGCCTCACACAGACAGAGGGTGGGAGAAAGAGAAGTTGAAGCGGCAAAATGGCAATTCCCATTTTCAGAGCTTCAGTTTCTTCATGTCATCCACACTTTGATTCCTTATGCGCAAGATTATCCACAAAAAATTCAACGCCCAAGAAGAGTAGGTTGCTTTCTTGTGCTTCTTCCGAACTCAACCCAGTTCAGTCTCGGTAAGCAATATGCAACTCCTCTTTTATTAATGATGAAAGGATTCCTAAATCTACTTGTAAGTTGTAAATATATTGACATTTGTGATTGTGAAATAGTATGCAAATTGCTATTTCAATATATCTTTTTCAGAAATAAGAATTGTCTTTATAAGCTCCTGTTCTTATTGTTAGTGGCTCTAATGTACGTAAATGATGGAACAAAGTAGGTTGATAATTTGTTTTCCCTGGTTGTTAGATCAGAGTTGTCGTTTTGTGTTGGCACTCACCTAATTCCACACCCCAACAAGGTACTGCTGACTTGCAAAATGTTTTGTTTTTTGATGCTCCTGTTACGTGTCATACATTGTGTGTAGCAGGAAATGAACTTATAGTCAACCGAATTGCAAAGTTTATTCCATAGTTATTCTTCAAGTTTTGATCTTTGTGAAGGTTGACAGAGGGGGAGAAGATGCTTTTTTCGTTAGCAGCTATAATGGGGGTGTTATTGCTGTTGCTGATGGTGTCTCTGGGTAAGGGCCTGCAACCTCACTTATCTGTATGATGAACTTTAAGTTAAATGATTATGAAGGCTTCTCCAAATGGAAGTAATAAATCTTTGTATTTTTGTTTTTGGAAAATTTTACAATATTTCAAATTGTCTTTGGCAGTCAAGTGTTCATTCCTTCCTTGAAACTAAAAGCAAAGGGATTAAACTGTAATAATGACAACTAACATTCAATATGTTGCAAGAACTTCAGCAAGTATCATTAGGCTTGTAACTCGGGAAGAATTGCATAATTTGGTATACCCGCTATGAAGAGTTACTAAACCTGGAATTGCTGTGCTCTGTTTCTATTTCATCCTTCTCCCATCATGCTTCCCAGTTGGGCTGAGCAAAATGTGGACCCGTCATTATTTTCTCGTGAATTAATGGCTAATGCTTCATGCTTGGTGGAGGATGAGGAGGTACATTATTTTGAATAAATGTTGGATAATGCACCATGGTGGTTGTAATGTTGTCAACCTAATTCAAGTTCTTTGAGTTGGAGTTGTGGGAGTTAAAGTACTTGTGGTTTTGCACTTGCCCACATCTTGGTTTAGGCTAAGAAATCTGACATGTGTTAACTGTTCTCTAGGTTAATTATGATCCTCAGATTCTCATACAAAAGGCACATGCTGCTACCTCATCTGTTGGTTCAGCTACAATGTAAGTTTATTATCTGTGCAAGATTCCTCCTTATAACTATAAATGAAGCCAGCAGTGCGCTTGCACATGCCCGTGCCCATGCATACACATTCATCCAGCCATACCTTAATTTACTTCAGCTTTTAACTTGACCATGTAGAATTGTTGCTATGCTGGAGAGAAATGGAATTCTAAGGATAGCTAGTGTTGGTGATTGTGGATTAAGGATTGTCCGTCAAGGTTTTAACAACTACTTCATGTATATTGCAGTTATGAGCGTTTTGTTTTTCCATCCACCTACCAGGACATGACGATTAGATGGATTGGTTACTTTGCTTTGCAGGCCAGATAATTTTCTCCTCTTCTCCGCAAGAACATTATTTTGACTGCCCCTATCAACTGAGCTCAGAAGCAGTTGGCCAAACATACCTTGATGCTGTGGTATGATATTTATATTTGCAATAGATTAATGTGTAATAGGTTGTCTATCCTGTCATCTACTCTAGTATTATGTGCTAATCACACAGTTCCAGCAATTTTAACCTTAATGGTATTGTATAATTATTTCCAAGACCATGATATACTTAAAAACAGTGCTTGCAATCTCAGTTTGCAACAATCAAGCATATAGCAAGGCTAACAAAGATTGGTGTACACTAGGGCCAAGGCAAGAACTATGTATGTGTTAGTTAATCAATGTTCTAGATTTCTAAAAGTCTCTGTTTAGCATTACAGAGAAATGGTCCATATTGAGCTTTGAGCTGGAGATCTTGGTGTTTCACAATCTCCTTTGTCATCAAAATTATTAGCTAATCTCTCTGTTAAACAGGTTACAAGTGTAGAATTGATCGAGGGAGACATCATTGTGATGGGTTCAGATGGGCTTTTCGACAATATTTTTGACCATGAGGTTGTTTCGGAGATGGCCAGATTCAGTGATGTTGCTGAGGCTGGTAAATTGTTCATGATTTGATTCATTTATCAGAAGATTAACTACTCAGTTGCACACTCACTGAATGGGATCTAATTTTGATGCTAGCAAAGGAATTAGCTAACCTTGCACGCAGTCATTCATTGGATTCCAACTTTGATTCTCCCTATTCCATGGAGGCTAGAGATAAGGTAAAATCATCTGAAAGAATTAACGAATGTCTTAATTTAGCCAAGTCATTTCAATGAAGACAACATGTTCATATCTAAATGAAAATTCCTTTACAGGGTTATGATGTTCCTTTTTGGAAGAAAATTCTTGGGATGAAGCTTACAGGCACGGATAATTTTGCTTCCAAATAGGACAGAATTTCCTTTGTTCCAAATGACAAGTGTTTTAAATGCTTTGCTTGTGCAGGTGGAAAGGTTGATGATATCACTGTAATTGTTGGTCAAGTTGCGCTCTCGGGAGACTAGACATTTCAATTTCTTAGTCTGGTTAGAAGAATCAAAAGTTTACAATAACTTGTTAGCAGGGCAATTGTTCAATATTCGACCTATCAAAACCATATAGAGTAAGTATACCTTTAGAACTGTTGCTCAATATTCGAATTGTATAGCCGACACTTTGGATAGACACCGTATTGAATCCATGGTCTCACATGGCAGCATTTTTCACATTCAATTTAAATGTTGCCAAATATTTCTGGCATATAACTTTATTCTGCTGCTTCATCGCTGAAAATCTAAGCAATTGGAGATACCAACTCAGCTGAAATTTGGAAAAGTTTGGCACAACAGATATTTAACACTTCCATCTCATCATAGTAAAAGGTTAAGGAAGCAGCTAGATGATAGAAGACCTTCTAGAAATGAATCTTATTACAGGTATCCTCGCCGAGATTTGAACAATCACGAGGAAGGAATCTTGTTGGCTCGAGCTTAAAAGATGTTCTCATCCAGCAACAAATCCAAATTTCTTCAAAATTTTGAGTTGCTATTATTCTTTTCTCTTAGATGGACAAATCCAATTTTCTTCAGTACACGCAGCACTGACACCCCAGCCAAAACAATGTCTTGAAGAACAATCTGATTAAATGACACACCACGGTTTCACGTGTACTAAATCTGTTTTTCAACATATGTAGCGAATGCTAAAGCTAACAAGAAACCAAGCAAGAAGCCAAGTAGCAATCCCACAAGTTATTCCATATTCAGATGCAATGTCAATGTAAGAGAAGCATCAAAAAGAAAGATACATACTTGCGTTCAGTCAGTAATTAAAAACCGTCCCAAGGCCATGACTCGAGATACAACAATGAAATTTAGCAGTAACAAATCACAAACAGACAAATCCCAAAGATGAAAATCACAGCAACCGGAAACAGCAAAAGAAAATTTCAGGAGGCATAACACAAGCTTAGAAGGAGCTGCAAAAATTTAATAATAAGATCAAATTAACCTGACAATGAGTGAAGTATGCATTGGCAATTACGTACATAATTATTGATATTGATAGCAACTTCCCTTATATTAAAATATGCGGGAAACAAATCAAATAGTTCTTGAAGCATTTAAAAGTAAATCATCCTGAAACCCAAGGTTAAAAATCATTGCACAGAGTGATCCAAAGGGGTTTCATGGAAGAGAGGATGAAAGATATACCAAGAAGGGAACTTGTAAACATTTATCAGTAAAATAGTTAAACATGAAAACAGGGTATACAACTCAAATAATTTATAGCCTGACCAATTAATTCTGATCACAGCCACCCATTAAATAGACCATGTTGAAACCTGCAAGATGAATCTTTGTCTCTGCTTATCCATCCCTCGCGTGAAGCTATCTCAATGCTGTTTATACAGGGGTAAGTTATGTTGATCCAACTTTTTTCATAATCAGTGTGGTTATTCTTCAAATTTCCTTAATTGATAATGCTGCTGTTACTGCCGCCATTAAATTCTTGGAAGAAGGTTTTACAAGCTTCATATGTAGACCAGCAGATTGCAGCAGCAGGAGCATGGAAAAGCATCCTAGGAATCCATCCCCTTATGAGCCCCCTGTATCCATCCTTTTTCACTATTGTTCGAATAACATCCCTTATTGAACTGCTTTGAAATCTATCACAACCACAAACACCCTGCACAGACAAGCTATGTTAAAATATCAGGTAAAATTTAGAATCCAATAATACAACAAAAGAATTTTAAATTCAATCTGTATGATTTAAAACATCATTCAGAAATTAAAATCTAGGTATTTATCATGGCACATATCTATGTTGTTGCAAGACCACCTAACTTTCATTCCTGAATTCATTTTATGTAATTTTCAATCTGGTGCCGTTAAGATTACGACAGGATAAAGATATCTACAAGTGCACAACCAAATGGTTAAATGGTTTAACTGACATGGCATCTCCAAACACCATGTAAAAAGAATTTAAAGTTATTACAAGTGCTTTAAATCATTATAACAAGATAAATCTTGTGAAAATGCTCTGTGAAGAAGAGAGATTAAAAAAAGAAAAAACAGCCTTTTTGCAAATTGCAACACCGTGAACCCCATGACTGGAAAGAAATCAAATTAAAGGGATACAAAAGAAAACAGTTAGGTAGATCATCATTTTCTACAAATCATGGTAAAAAAGAACCACCACTGTTCAATTTTAAGTTGATTGATCTTATGTCCAAAGGGAGATTAAAAAAAAAAAGCTTTTAATTCCATTTGTCACTTAGTGGAAGTCAAAAAAATTAAAAAGCAAGTTCAAGAACACATGGAAGCAGCAACCAGCAATGAGACCACAGCTTCTGCCTTGCTTTCTAAACCATGACTTAATAATCTACGGCAAACTAATAGTCCAACTAAACTCCCCTTTTCTATGTTGACCAACTTGACTTAAAATTTGATCCTCCGCTATATCTAAAAACAATTAAAACCGTTGTTTCACAATATAAAGTTAGGCTGAAATGCTAGGATAAGCAACCATGAGTCCTAAACTTAAGGAACATGCTTGACAAATTTCAGTATACTCAACACAGCAAGAAATTAGAAGTGCCACATAACAGATAGCAAAACATAGCATAGCAAAAATATACCTGACACTGCAATTGAGTTTTTACAACGTCAAGTGGTGTGGTGACAGCAGCTGCCAAAGCTCCAGCGGCAGCTCCAGCAGTAGCATGAACGATCAATCGCTCATCACTCGCAC
Organism: Khaya senegalensis; assembly: GCA_032402905.1. Lineage (NCBI taxonomy): Eukaryota > Viridiplantae > Streptophyta > Magnoliopsida > Sapindales > Meliaceae > Khaya > Khaya senegalensis. Next base: position 8,753,973 of record CP135552.1, on the reverse strand, counting down.
TCTCAGGAGAAATCCCCATCAATCCCCTCTTCGTTGACTCATAAGTGGCAAAATGCACAGCAGTATAAGGCGCGTTCATCAACACGGTGGTCCGGTAAGACGCGTAAAACGCACCCAGGCCTTCCTCACTCAATACTCTCTTAACACAGTCCCAAACACCTTTATAAATACTATTACTCCCCCCCAACTGTAATCTTTGCTTTACCATATCCATAGGGGTAAAAACGGCGTCGCTCGCAACGGTTGCAAAAACTCCGGAAATAGCGTGAGCGGCAGAGTTATTCGGATTTCCACCGGAGAAGAACTTTTTCGAAACTTCGTAAATGGAAAAGTAAACAGCGTGAGCCGGGCCGGCGCCCAGCCCCATAGCACCTATCCCACGGTAGAGAGCCGACGGACCCTCGGTTTTCAAAATGGAATTGAGTGCTTCGCGAACGCCGACTGATTTAATTGGACACGAGCCGAGAGCTTGCATGCGGGTCTTGACGGTGTCGACCGGAAACATAGCCATATGCTCGACAGAACCAGCGATTGAACCGGCGATCATGAATTGCCAAAAGTGGAGACCATCATGGGCTGTTACCACGATTTCTGGGTGGAAATCAGGGGGTTGGGGGACCGGTCGAAAATCAGGGTTTTGGAATTTGGTAGTCGTGGCTTCTGCTGCCATGGCTACCCTCAGGAGCTGAGGATAAAATTGAAAATTAAGAAATAATTGATTCTTTGTAAATTAATGTACGAGACAGGGAAGTTATTAGGGTTTTGCAGTTTGATGCGGGTTTTAGCCATACGAAGACTTTTTGTCTTGTATGAGAAGATTCGAGTTCAAGTTAACAAGCTGTTGGTGTTTTTAACAGAGAAAGAGAGTGAGAGGGAAGAGAAGTTAAAACAAGAATTCGGTTGTCGTTTTGACAAGTAAAGAGTTGGGGGTTCCAAATAACTGGGAGAAAATCAATTTTATTAATCACCCGGGTCATGTAATAACCCATGGGAGTGTGATGGACTAGTTTTGTCTGGAATCTTTGGTCGGCCCATGATCTAGAAAAACAAGACTGCCTAAATTGGCACCCAAATATGACAATTTTCTGTGACACTGACCAGTCCATAGGCCATTCCAGACTTCAGTACCCATTCTGATAAGAAAGCTGATCCACCCCACAGATTCAGAGCCAGTTGCAACTATTAACGTCGTACACCCACGGTTGTTGTCTACCATACGACAAGCCAGCTGGTTAAAATCTGCCTTTCAGCATCCAATTTTCAACTCGGGTTGTACTGTTCTTAATGCTATAATCTTTAGTTAAAATCCAAGCAGGCTTAGTTCGATGCTCATACCAGACTGATCAATCTTTCCTCCACTTGTTTTTCATTTTTTTTCTCGGGAATCTCTTTTAAGTTTGCAATTAAATTTGGCCACTTGCTGGTCATGTAGCTAGTTTCCTTACTGTTACCAAGGGCTACACGTTTTTCAATGGCCTGAATGTCGTGAGATATCCCTGACGAAGGATTTGACGTTGATTTCGGATGAACCATCTTCTAAAATTGCGTGTTGACATATCTCCTGGAGCTCCTTTACTCTTCTCCTCATTTCTTTCACTTCATCGCTTTCGGCATCCATAAACTTCTCCACAAGCCCTGTGATTTCATGTCTTGTTACCAAATTCTCCTCCCCCATTTCTTTCCTAACTCTCCAACCAATCTTCCAATCTTCTTCAATCAACTTACTATTGGCAGTTTGATCCATTCCAATAGGGTAAGTAAGAAAAGGAACACCTGAAAAGATGCCTTCTCGAACAGAATTCCATCCGCAATGTGTCAAAAATCCTCCCACAGAAGGATGAGACAACACTCTCAACTGATCACACCAGGGCACTAATATTCCCATATAATCACTGCAAGCCTCTTCCAGTTCAGTAATCTCCCCACGAACCACCCACAAAAACCGAACTCCACTATTTCTCAACCCAGCAGCAATTTCATCCATTTGAGCTCCTGAAGTTGAATGAAAACTCCCGAAAGATGCGTATAGAACAGAACTGTCAGGTTGGCGGTTAAGCCAGTCTATGTAATTGAGTTCATTGTGACTAACACTTGAGGAGGAATGGTGTCCAAGTTTGAAGCAAGGTATGGCAGGGCCAATGGTGTAGACAGGGATTGAAAATTGAGCTCTTAAAGCATCAATGGTTCTGGATTCGAGATCATAGATAGATGTTATTAAGAGATATTGTGATCTAGGCACCCAGGACATAACATCATAGAAAAACTGCAATATATGTGGGCCGCTACCATCTATGATCAAAGGAATGTCCATCAAACGAGTTGAAGAAACTCCTGGGATGTAGTCCACGCGTTCCTCGCCCATTTCTATCAGAAACGTACAGAAAGAAAGTTTATTAGTGATCTGAAACACTCATCAACCATCAGAGGCAGGAAACACCCAATAAAGTTTTAAGTCTTTTTGAGCTATGAGTCCACTAATTGATTTATACACGGTGCAATGTTCTTATCCCAACTCTATTTCAGACCTAAATCAGACCTCAAGTGCCTACCTTGCTCAAACCAAAGTAAGCAAATTTTTATCAAACAAGTACACAACTGTGATCAATTTCCAATTTTTAATTTTAATAAATAAAAAGAGAAGAACAAAAAATAAACACACATGTTTAAGAAATAACTAACAAGAGAAGTCGATTGGAAGAGAAACAAGAAGTTAGTTGGTATGTGTCCTCACCTAACAAGTCTACTGGATAGTGTCCGTTTTTAGCTAAAAGGTCGAAATGTCTAAATAAAGAAAAATTCATGGCTGACATAGGCCAAAACGATGCCACCGAAATACCCCTCCGGTTCCCTACACCAACCGCCCAAAAAAGCAAACTATCAGCCATGATAAGAGTAGCCGTGACCTCAAGCCGATCGAGAAGAAGCTCAAATGGGGCCTCCAACTTGGTCGTAACAGCTTCAATGAACCCATCAACGTCTGCGGCTCGAACCAGCTCAGAGGGTATAACATTCGGTAGTGAAGCGAAGCGGATTGTTTGGGGTCTTGGGTCGGAGCCGATGAAGCCCAGCCACTCTTCAGTGACTACAAAGGTGACGAGTAGGTTGTCGGTTCTCGAAACTAATAGCTTGCAGAGGTTCATCATGGGATTGATGTGGCCACGGCCGGGATAAGGCATCGCCACGACGTGGCTTACTCTGGTTGATTCCAATTTAAGCGGATTCATGTCCGGAATCTGATACTGAACAACCTTTGATCAACTTAGAACCTGCCTGAAATTTTGAGATATGGAACTAATAAGGTCAATGATTGAGTTAATGTGTAAGTCTTTTCAAGTTTCTGTTTTTGTTATTGCTGTTTAATAAAATCGTTATATTTTATTATTATTCCCAATATCTATTTTATTATTATTCTCTTTGATGATATTGGGAATGTAATTACTTTAATCTGGTTTGACAATGGAGTGATAGGCGGCATGCAATAGCGTTGCCGTCCCTTGCGGAATACGTTTTGTTTAACTATTTAGTTACTCCAGAATAAGTTGTGTTTTACTATGTATAGCTTTTCTCCTTGTTTCTTTCCTCTCATCGCTATCCAAATTCATGAACCTTTGCACTAGACCTGCAATTTCCTCTCGTGTCAACAATTTTTCTGTTTCAATCTCTTGGTTCACTCTCCACCCAATCCTCCAATCTTCCACAATTTGGTTACCATTAGGATCTTGATCCAAAAACAGAGGAAAAGTCAGAATTGGAACACCGGCATCTGGGGTGGAATTCCACCCACAATGTGTCCAAAAACCCCCCAGCAGAAGAACGGCACAACACCCTTAATTGGTCACCCTAAGGCAGTACTAATCCGGTATCACTAGGAATTTCTTTCAAACGCGAAGCTTCTCCACGAGTCACCCACATGAACCCTAACCCACTAATTTGCAAGTCAGCAGGAATTTCATCCATTTGGGTACCCGAAAAAGAAAGAAAACATCCTAATGAATTGTACAAGACTGAGTTTGCAGGTTGGTAACCTAGCCACTGTATATAGTAAGGGCTATTGTCACTATTATAAGTTTCAGAGGAATTCTATTTAATTTCTTGATAGCGTATGGCAGGGTCATTTAGTATTTAACTTGGTTTTGGTCTAAAACAGAAATATTTGTTGAATTGAGCACCTGGTAGTACTGATTGTAACTGACTCGGGAAATGGGCTAATCCAGGACCGGAAATATTAACATCCCGTGTCATCTAAAATCTGGTACACTGTATTGCAATGGCTTTACATATATTAACTGATAAATCAATATATATATATATATATATTGAGAGAGAGAGAGAGAGAATGAAAATGATATCAAATACCCAACAGTGATACAATTTCATAACTGCAGAATAGTTCATTTACTATCTTACATTTGATCAATAAAAATGCTTTGATCTATTTAAGGCGTTGGCCTTCAGTAATTTCATTGATGAAAGCATCCAGGTTAGTGTCAGATGATCCGCCTTTTGCAACTGCTCGATGACAAATTTCTCTTAGTTCTCTTGCTTTTTTCCTCATATTCTGCACATCAATGCTATTTTGATCCATAAACTTTCGAATAAGCTCAGCAATTTCTTCTTTATTCACAAAATTTGCATCTTCAACTCTTTCTCTGACCTTCCACCCAATCTTCCAGTCATCCACAATTTTCTCACTGTTAGGAACTTGATCATAATTTATAGGAAATGTAAGCATTGGTATGCCTGCAAAAAGAGCTTCAAGAGTGGAATTCCAGCCACAGTGAGTCCAGAATCCCCCTATAGAGGAATGAGACAATACCTTCAATTGATTACACCAAGGCACTACTAATCCCATCTCACCGCAACTCTTCATATATCGAGTAGATTCTTGACGAGCCACCCACAAGTATCGAACACCACTATTTTGCAGCCCAGCGGCAATTTCATCCATTTGCTCGGTTGATATCGAAAGAAAACTTCCCAATGAGACATATAAGACAGAACATGTAGGTTGAAGATCTAGCCACTCTAGATAGTTGGAGTCATTAGGGCTAACAGTTACAGAGGAATTGTCAGATTCGAAGGGAGGTATGGCAGGGCCAATAGGATAGATGGGAAAAGGGAATTTTGCTTTTAGACTTCCATACACTTGGGCTTCAAGCTCATACACAGAATTGAATAGAAGATATTGTGTTTTTGCCACCCATGAAAGAGTTTCCAAAGTAAGCTGCGTGACTCGTCTGCCACTTCCATGCAAGATTGTTCGAAAGTCTCCTAATTGTTTTGAAGAAATTCCTGGAATGTTGTCCACAAGCTCGCCACAATGCTCTATCACACAGAAAAACATCTCATGTTAGTCCCCGACAGCTAAAAGCTAACCAAACAGAGACAAGAAGGAAATAGCACAGAGAAGCTGAAAAGCTAATGAATTGTACCTAGTGAATCAACTAGGAAATGCAGGTCTTGTATGTGATCAAAACAATGAAGCATCGAAAAAACAGTGGCCGATGTAGTGAAAAGTGAGGCCACTGGTATATTCCTACATTTACCAATGCGAATTGGCCATAAAAGGTCAGCATCTGCTATGATATTAGTAACAGGCGGCTCAAGCTGACTGAGAAGCTGTTCGAAAGGAACTTCCATTTTTGTCATGACTGCTTCGAAGAAGCGAGAATACTCAGTACCACGAACTAGTTCCGATGGGATGACATTTGGTATTGAAGCAAAACGCAAGTTATTAGGCTTAGCATCAGAACCAATGAAGCCAAGCCACTCTTCGGTAACAACAAAAGTGATGAGAATATCATGTTTTTTCGAAGCTAGTAGCTTGCAGAGATTCATCATGGGATTGATGTGGCCACGACCGGGATAAGGCATCGCCACCACATGGCAGACCGTACATGATTGCACCTTAGCAGGATCCATTTCTGCAGCTCTAAAGTATATGGTGACCCGATTTGGTGAAGAAGAATAGCCCTCTTGATAAAGTTTATTTGTATTCTTGACAGCAAATCAAATTGTTCTAGATCCTGACAAACCAGTTTCTAGCTTTTGCTTGATCGTTATCTCATTGTTGGTATAAATAATGGGAGTTCGATGAGTCAAGCAAACCTGCTCAGTCTCTTCATTGTTTTTAATCAACAAATGATTGAAAGGATGATGTCATTGAGCATACTACTGAGCAGGTTTGGACAAAGAGTACGTCTCTTTTGTGGATCTAAGACGGCCCAACCCTTCCATTCAGACGGTCGCCGGTTTGGACCACAACCAGACACCATAAGTCATTGGCATTACATTGGTAAATTAATGATTGCCCTATGTACTTGAATTAATTTAAGTTGAAATTTGCATGCTTAAAATTTTATTATAATATGTTGTGAAGGGCATAAACTATCAGAGAAAGAAACAGAGAGGGTAATTGTATCCTGGCAAACAAGAGAAAACAAATCATGCCGACCTACAATATTTTATAATCAAGATCATGATGAAAAGTACTATCTGCAATATTAGAAATCGGCTTTGATTGTCCTACAAGAATGCAGTTTCTTGCCAGTCTGATCATCAATTTATTGCCAAATATTGTGAATTCTAACATAAACCTGCAAATTCATGGTCTCGGTTCGGGCTTCATGTCATCTAGCGTCTTGAGCAAACTTATCTCAACCTGCTTAGTTAACGTAGCCTTGTGAAATATCTTTCATGAAAGCATCAAGGTTTGTCTCGGACGATCCGTCTTCTGCTATTGCTCCTTGGCAAATTTCTTGGATTTCTGATGCTCTTTCACTCAACTCTTTACGCTCACAGACACGATTGTCCATAAATTTTAGCACAAGCTTTGTAATTTCTTCTCTTGTCACCAATTTTTCACTTTCTGCCTCCCTCTTCAACCTCCATCCACTCTTCCAATCTTCCACAATTTGTTTACTGTTTGGCACTTGATCCCAAAATATAGGGAAAGTAAGAATTGGAACGCCTGCGAAGGCCGCTTCAATACACGAATTCCACCCACAATGCGTCAAAAATCCGCCAACTGAAGAATGGCATAACACTCTCAATTGATCACACCAAGGCACCACCAAACCCGAATCACCACCTCCATCTATAAGCTGAGAAGTGTCCCCGCGCGCCACCCATAAGTACCGAACCCCACTATTTTTCACCCCAGCAACAAGTTCATTCATCTGGGCATTTGAAACTGATAGAAAACTTCCCATTGACACATATAAGACAGATCTCGCCGGTTGGATATTTAGCCATTTTATGTAGTCAGGGTCTTGGAGATTATTAGTTATGGCGGTTTTGGTTTTGAGTTCAAAATAAGGAACAAGGGGACCAACAGAGTAGACAGGGAAGTTGACACTTGCTTTTAAAACATCGAAGACTTGTGATTCTAGCTCATAGATGGAAGAGAACAGAAGATGTCGTACTTTGGACAGCAGCGATCTCCATTCCAAGGCATATCGTGAGAAGTTTTCGTTGATTTCGAAGAAAGCCTGAGGAATATCGGCTACACGTATTGAAGAAATTCCTGGGATGAAGTCCACACGGTCGTTCGCGTGCTCTGCTCACGATCAGGTACATGAACAAATTAGCAAATACCACTCTTCTTATACTTAGTGAAGAAATAAATATTTGGATAGCATGTAATAGATCAGGAACGCTCAACTGGAAGTTCTTAAAAAATTGAAAAAAAAATAAAATTAATATAATATTGCACGCACTTGACAAATCAACTGGACAGCGTTCTTCTGTGAAGAGATCAAAATGATAGTTGATGGAAAATGTAGATGCGGATGCAGTCCAAAGCGCAGCAACTGGTATATTCCTGCAATTTCCGACACGAATCGCCCATGATAGCATAGCATCAGTTATGATGGTAGTTACAGGCGGCTGAAGCTGATCAAGAAGTTGCTGAAAGGGAGCTTCCATTTTCGTCATAACTGCTTCAAAGAAGCCAAGAATGTTGCTGCCTCGAACTAGCTCTGACGGTACAACATTTGGGATGGAGGCCAGTGTTATGTTTCCGGGACTAGAATCAGAGCCGATGATGCCTAGCCATTCTTCGGTAACAACAAAAGTAATGAGAATATCATCTTTTCTTGAAGCTAGAAGCTTGCAAAGATTCATCATTGGATTGATGTGGCCTCGACCAGGATAAGGCATCGCTACTATACGACAGAAATTGGATGAACTCGTTTTGGCATTCATGGTGAATTCTGATCAGGAAAATCGATAGCTATGGTTGTTGATATTGATGACTTGGTAACACTTACCGCTTGTATAGATTTTCTCGTGAGTCGAGTCTCATTTTTTCCTATGAATAATTACATTGACGCCGACTCTGATTTTCACCTACTTTCTTTATTGATTGGCATGACTTACGAAGCCGCTAACATGTGGCCGGTTGAAAATGCTCTGCACATGCAGAAATAAAAGAGAAAGTGACCATTTTGTCGTACTACTCTTTTAAGTATTTTACTGGCATATTTAATATGTAGAGGATTTTTTTGAAATTTTATTTTATTTTGCTGTGTAAATAAATGTTTAGTTGTTTAATAAAAATATATCTTTCTGGTTTAAAGTATCTTGTTCTTGTCATCTTTGCACTGTGACTTTTTAAAAACCAGCGGCTGGTATCAGAGCATTCTGATGTGGGAGCTACAAGTTTGAGTGAGCCCAGACACAATTCCTTAAAACATGTATCACCTGTCCTACACAAACATAGAAGCTTACATACGATTCAAAATGAATTCAGAAGCTTCATTTATTGCAATTACACCTCCAGTATTTGTTGGAATATATTATCTAAGTGTGGGCTATTAGAATGGAAGCTTATCTTGATGTTAATGATATGTGGGAAGCTGTTGAACAAGAATATGAAGTTCCTTCTTTGCCAAACAATCTAACCGTTGCACAAATCAAAAATCATGAGAAAAGGAAACAAAGAAGATCAAAAACAAAGCAAGATTGTTTGTAGCTATCTCACTCGCCATTTTCACTAGAATAATGACATTAAAAAACAGCCAAAGAAATTTGAAGCTTCTTGAAGCAAAGAGTATGAGGATGCAAGTGTTGAATCTGATATGAGAATTTGAGATGCAAAGGATGCAATGATCTAAAGCAATCAAGGACTACTCTGGCAGATTTTGAGGCATTGTCAACAAAATAATACTTTTTTGGTACCTATTTTTCTGATTCTAGAGTAGTTCAGAAAATTCTAGTCACAATTTTTGAAAAGTTTAAGGTTATAATTCAATTGTGAAAAGCTCAAAGGATCTGTCAAGGTTCACTTTGGCAGAATTATTGAATGCACTATAAGCAGAGGAACAAAGAAAGCTTATAAGGCAAAAAGGATCTATAGAGGGTGTTTTTCAAGCCAAATCACAAAACTAAAATGATGGCAAAAAAAAAGAAAAAGAAACAGTAAAACAACAAGCTCGAAAGTTCTGACAGCAACAATAACAGAAGCAACAGCACTCAATTTCTTTCCGTCCTGACCCAAAAAAAAAAAAAAAAGTCATATGCAAAAGAAGTGTTGGTGGAGACCAGATGCAAGATGTCACAAGTGTTGTCGGTTAGGGCAGATAGAGAGGATATGTAAGTCTCAACAACAGCAAGGAGAAGCCAAGGCTATTGAGAATCAACCTTAAGAGGACTGTTTGCAGTATCATGCTTTGCCACTAGCAGCTCTACAGAAAGTTGGCTTATGGACAGTGGCTGTACAAATCACATGACTTATAATCAAAAGCTCTTTAGAGAGCTTGACAAAACTGCTGTTTCTAAAGTTAAATTGGAAATGGAGCATATATTGTAGAAAAGGCAAAGAAACAGTGGCAATTCAAAGCCACACAGCTTTGAAATTAATCTTTAATGTTTTGTATGTTCTTGAAATTAATCAAAACCTTTTTGCGTGTTGGTCATTTATTGGAATAAAGGCTATAAGGTGCTATTTGAGGAAAAAAAAACTTCATGATTAAAGAAACAGAAAGAAAGGAGTTTTTCAGAGTTCAAATGAAGGACAAAAACTGTTCCATAAAATTGATGGAAAATGAGCAAGCTGTAGTACACAAAGAAGATAGCAATGCAGTGCTTTGGAACAGAAAATTGGGCCACTTTTATCATGCTTCTTTACTTATCGTGAAAAAGAACAATCTCGTGAAAGCATGCCTAAATTAGATGAGCAGCTTCCTACATGTGTTACATGTCAGTATGGGAAGCACATAAGGCTTCCTTTTCCATAGAACAAGGCTTGCAGTACACAAAGATGTAGGAGGACCTCAAAAAACACTATCATTAAGTGGCAGTAAGGATTAACTGTATTATATTGTTTTCATTGATGACCACACAAGAATGTACTGGATTTACTTTGTGCGACTTAAATCTGAGGTCCCTGACATCTTTCAAAAGTTTAAAACTTAGGTGGAAATTTAAAGTGGGTGCAAAATGCAGGCGATTAGAGTTGATAATGGAACTAAATATACCTCTGAAAGATTTAACAAGTTCTGTAAAAATGCAGGCATTGAACACTAATTGATTGCAACTTACACTCCTCAATAGTATTAATGATGTGGAATTTTTCTATAGACTTTAAGTCAAAAAATCTATGTATTTATATTTTATTTTTTGAGAAAGTCAATATGTGAAGTCAATGAAATTTAAGTTTCAAGAATACTTTTTGAAATATCAATTATGTTAGATAAATTTGGTATTGACTTTTGCATAATATGTCATATATGTAAGGCATTGTATCAGTATGATAGATGAATGAAGGAACGAATTTACCTTTAATTTTCTTCTATCAGTTCTAAGCTTTTTCTCTGTCTCTCTGTTTTTTGTTCTAAAACTACAAATAGAATGATGTTGTGGATAGGAAAAATAGGACTATGATAAAGATGACTTGGTGTTTGCTTAATGATAAAAGGTTGCCAAAGAAATTCTGGGTTGAGACTGCTATTACAGTAGCTTTTTTGCTAAATAGATTGTCAACAAAAGCCTTGCAGAAAAGGACTCCATTGAAGCATAGTATGGCTACAAACCAAAGTTGCTTAATTTAAGAACCTTTGGTTATCTGTGTTTCTCTTACTTTTCTAAAGTTAAGAAAGACAAATTTAAAAAAAAAGTAGAACCTGGAATTTTTATAGACTACGCTCAGTTTCAAAGGCCTACAAGATCTACTTATGACAAAGCAACAAAGTAATTATCAGGAAGGATGTCCAACTCCTTGAGTTAGATAATTGTAGCTAGAAAAATGATAAGAAGCTTGAGGTTCAGGAAAAGAATAGTGATGTGGAAGAAAGACCTATTGGAAAAATCAAATCGCTCTTTGATATTTATCATAGGTGCAATATTACTGTAATAGAGCCTGCAAGGTAAGAAGAAGTTATAACGGATCAGAAATAGATAGCCGCAATGAAGGAGGAGCTTAAAATGATCAAAAAGAACCTGACATGGGAATTAGTGAACAAACCTGAACACAAGGAAGTTATAGAAGTCAAGTAGATTTGCAGGACCAAACTCAAACCTGATGGTTCTGTGAACAAGTATAAGACAAAATTTGTTATCAAGAAATATGCCCAAATATTTGAGATAGATTTTTCTGAAACATTTACCCCAGTTGTCTGATTGGAAACCGTGAGGATGCTGGTAAAGTTTATTTTTATTCTTGACAGCAAATTAAATTGTTCTAGATTCTGACAAATGAACTTGTGGCTGTTGATGTATCGTTATCTCATTGTTATTATAAATATTGGGAGTTCGATGAGCAAGCAAACCTGCTCAGTCTCTTTATTGTTTTTAATTAACAAACGATTGAAAGGATGATGTCATTGAGCATACTACTTAGTAGATTTGGACAAAGGGTACGTCCCTTCCTTGGATCTAACGCGGCTCAGCCCAAGGCAGTTGCCGCTTGGACCACAACCAGACCACACAAGTCAGCGGCTTTAAGTTTGATGGCAAAATTAATGATTGCCCTGTGTACTTTAGTTAATTTCAGTTGAAATTTGCATGCTTAGAATTTTCTTAAAATTTGCTCTGAAGGGCATAAACTATCAAAGAAAGAAACAGAGAAGGTAATTTTATCCTGGCAAACAAGAGAAAGAAAACAAATCATGCCGACCTATAATATTTTTTGTTCAAGATCATGAAAGAAAATACTATCTGCAATGTAAGAAATTTGCTTTGAACATCCAACAAGTAGGCAATTTTCTGGCCAGTCTGATAAATAAAATTCTCGATGCATTATTTTTAACGAATTCAAGGCCCTTACATCACAATTTATTGCCAAATATTGTGATATCTGACATAAACCTGAAAACTCATGGTTTCAGTTCAGGCTTCATATCATCTAGCGTCTTGAGCATAAGTATGTTAACCTGCTTAGTTAAAGTAGCTCTGTGAAATATCTTTCATGAAAGCATCAAGGTTTGTCTCGGATGATCCGTCTTCTGCTATTGCTCCTTGACAAATTTCTTGGATTTTTGATGCTCTTTTACTCAACGCTTTCCGCTCACAGCCATGATTGTACATAAATTTTAACATAAGCTTTGTAATTTCTTCTCTTTTCACCAATTTTTCACTTTCTACCTCCCTCTTCAACCTCCATCCACTGTTCCAATCTTCCACAATTTGTTTACTGTTTGGCAATTGATACCAAAATATGGGGAAAGTAAGCATTGGAACGCCTGAAAAGGCTGCTTTAATACACGAATTCCGCCCACAATGTGTCAAAAATCCGCCAACTGAAGAGTGGCGTAATACTCTCAATTGATCACATAAAGGCACCACCAAACCCAAATCACGACCGCCATCCATGAGCTGAGAAGTCTCCCCGCGCGACACCCTTAAGTACCGAGCACCATTATTTTTCACCCCAGCCACAATTTCATTCATTTGGGCACTTGGAACTGATAGAAAACTTCCCATTGACACATATTAGACAGATCTCACCTGTTGGATATTTAGCCATTTTCTGTTACAGCGATATTGGTTTTGAGTTCGAAATAAGGGGACCAACAGAGTAGACGGGGAAGTTGACATTTGCTTCTAAAACGTCGAAGGCTTGTGATTCTAGCTCATAGATGGAAGAGAACAGAAGATATCGGCCACACGTATTGAAGAAATTCCCGGTATGAAGTCCACACGGTCGTCCGCACGCTCTGTTCACCAATCAGATTCATGAACAAATTAGCAAATACCACTCTTCTTATAGTTAGTGACGAAATAAATATTTGGATAGCATGTAGTAGATCAGGAACGCTCAACTAAAAGTTCTTAAAAATTGAAAGAAGAACTAATATAATATTGCACGCACCTAACAAATCAACTGGACACCGTTCTTCTGTGAAGAGATCAAAATAATATTTGATGGAAAATACTGATGCGGATGCAGTCCAAAGCACAGCAACTGGTATATTCCTGAAATTTCCGACAGCCCATGATAGAGAAGCATCGGCTATGATGATAGTCACAGGCGGCTGAAGCTGATCAAGAAGTTGCTGAAAGGGAGCTTCCATTTTCGTCATAACTGCTTCAAAGAAACCAAGAATGTTGCTGGCTCGAACTAGCTCGGACGGTACAACATTTGGGATGGAGGCAAGTGTTATGTTTCTGGGATCAGAATCAGAGCCGATGATGCCTAGCCATTCTTTGGTAACAACAAAAGTAATGAAAACATTTTTTTTTTTTTTTTTTGAAGCTACAAGCTTGCAGAGATTCATCATTGGATTGATGTGGCCTCGACCAGGTAAGGCATCGCTACTACATGACAGACATTGGTTGAATTTGTTTTGGCATCCATTCTGATCAGGAAAATCGATAGCTGTGGTTGTTGATGTTGAAGACTCGTTAGCCGCTTGCATAGATAGATTTTCTGGTGAGTCATGTCTCATTTTTTACTATGAATAATTACGTTGCGGCTGACTCTGACTTTCACCAACTTCCTTCCTGTCGCTTTTGCTTTTTGGGCACCGATCAACAATTAAAAGTTTCTGTCTTTCTACGTGTCAATGATTCTATGTTTTTCTTGGTGGATTATACTCACCAATTTTTTCTCCTGTTATCATCTGTGATATCATGGCTTGAGATATCCTCATTAAGCTGCTTTGCTTCCAGTAATGAAGAAAGTCAAGTCGTCCGAATATTATATTGAAGATCGAACGTCTCATTTTGAACTTCGAAAAATCGTGCCATGTCGTTCCTGGTGTTCATTTTCATTGTAACAGAAGTCGTAGTCCACCTGAACAAAGGAAATAAGCGGTCAAAGCCAAGAAATCATCAGAATAAATGGATACGAAAGGCATCAATATGAGATGTCTTTAGGGAAAGCATCAAGATTTCTCCACTGTTGGGTACCCACGCAACCTTTCATCCATTTGGGCACGGGAAACAGATAGAAAACTTCCCAATGAAACATACAAGACTGAGCCAACAGACAGGGAATCCAACCTCCAAGTACAGTAGTTAGGAACATCTAGACTAGTAGTTTTAGAGGAACTGTCTAGTTATTTTCGGTCATTTCCAAAACCTTTTTCACCATTAGTATTGGTAATTGTAATGCGTCATTTCAAAATATGTATAAATAATGGTTACACAATAGAAGAAGGCAACTTAATATTCATTATTATTAACGCTAATCGTATAAATACAACAGAACCCAGATGCAATGTCGTACAGAAAATCATTTGTTTCATTTTCTCTGAATTTTTATTCCATTAAATTATCAGAGAAGGAAGAAATGCCCACCGCTACAAATCTTCAGATCCTTAATTGGCCGCAACATGGTTCAGCTTGCTTAATTGGAATGGCTCTAGGCTATGCAAGTGAAATGTCCTTGAGAAGAGCATCCAGGTTAGTTATAGATGATCCACTTTCTGCAACTGCTGCTTGACAAATCGTTTTCAGACCCTCAGCTCTTTTACTTATCTCTTTCCTCTCGTCACTCCCTAAATCCATGAACTTTTTCACAAGCTCTGATATTTCATCTCTTGTCACCAAACTTTCAGCTCCGACGGCCTCTGTTTTCTTCACTCTCCATCCAGTCTTCCACTCTTGCACAATTTGCCTACTGTTTGGAACTTGATCAAAAAATATTGGAAAAGTAAGCATTGGAACGCCGGCATAAAGAGCTTCAAGAGTGGAACTCAAACCACAGTGTGTCCAGAAAGCTCCGATAGAAGAATGGCATAACACTCTCAGTTGATCGCACCAAGGCACTACAATTCCTGTATCAACACGGCCATCATTAAACCGAGAAGTGTCCCCTCGTGTCACCCACATATATCGAACACCGCTGTTGCGCACCCCAGCTACAATTTCATCCATTTGAGCACTTGAAACAGACAGAAAACTTCCCAATGAGACATACAAGACTGACCCAGTAGGCTGGGAATCCAACCATTTCGGGTAATTGAGACCACTGGGACTAGTAGTTGTTGTTAGCGAATTGTCTTTGATGTCAAAATGTGGGATGGTTGGTCCAATTGGGTAGACAGGAAAATCGAATTCGGCTTTTAATGCGTCAATAATTCGAGCTTCAAGCTTGTATACTGAAGAGAGGAGAAGGTACTGCGCTTTTGACACCTTTGAAACGCTTTCCAGAGCTCGATGCAAAACTTTTTTGCCACTTCCGTAGAAAATTGTTGGAAGATCCGCTAACCTTATAGAAGGAAATCCTGGGATGTAATCCACAATTTCATCTCCACGTTCTGGAAACCCAAGATAAAATGTAAACAAAGCAATTTTCATTGATCAGTGTTCTGTATTCAGGGATATTAATTCTGCAGTAAAACGCTAAAAATTGAGTTTGGGACCGTATTTGTACGTACCTGACAGCTCAAACGGGAAATGCCCGTTTCTTTCGAGGAGCTCAATATGATGGAGAGCTGAAAACACAAATGCAGACATTGTCCATAAAGAAGCTACCGGAATGTTCCTCCGATTGCCTACATCAACAGCCCAAGCCATGTAAGTATCAGCAATCATAGCACTCACCGGTTGCTGCCGCTCAATCCGATCCAAGAGCTTCTCAAACGGAGCTTCCATCTTTGTGAAAACAGCTTCAACAAAGCCATGAAAATCCTTGCCACGTACAAGCTCGGACGGTATAACATTGGGTAACGTAGCATACCGGAGGTTATCGGGCTTGCTTTGGGAGCCGATGAATCCGAACCACTCTTCCGTTACAACAAAGGTGATGAGGATATCCGGTCGTCGTGAAACCAGTAGCTTGCAGATGTTCATCATGGGATTGACGTGGCCTCTACCAGGATAGGGCAGGGCCAGCACGTGGCATAATCCGTTAGGTTTTTCTTTGGCAAGATCCATACTGGTGATGTTCTTCTCACTCGATGGATGCAGGGATTGTTGCTGGGTCAGCTACCGAATGGGAAGAAACTCAGAATTATAGGAGAACGGAGAAGAGAAGATAAGTTTGGCTATTGATTACATGAACACGTCTTTCAATTTGAAGAACATCTGAACAACTTGAGAACCCAGCACGTGGAGGCAGTAACTAAAACTTTATTGGATTCTGCTGCACAAATATCTTCGAAAAGCGAAACGACTGTATTTCTTTTATATTTTTTAAGGCAGTATTTCATTTACTGTTGATAAAGTATTGTCGTCGTTGTCCTACTGAGATCAGGAGTCTTTTCTGTCATGCCTTCCAATCAATCAACTCAATTTCAAATTAAATTTGATGGGGCAAACCCAAAGGCCACATGCAATCTACCGCACACGACGTTGATTTTATGTGGCGACAAAGGTAAGCACGGACAAGTCAGTGTCATTGCAGACAGATTCACGTGGAAGCCCTGCCCATCCTCACTGTAAATTACAAAGTATAAGCAATAGTACACCTGCTTTTTTAACAAAAGCACTTTGTCAGGAATTGGGGCCGTTATTTCCCTACCAAAACACATGTTCCATGGGTCAAGTATCTTCTCTTCAACAAAATATTTCTCATTAATTATATAAAATTTATTTTTATAAAATTAAAAAAAAATTATTTAATATAAAATTTTATTATATATTTTATTCACTTTATCATATACGTTTTAATTATAGTAAAATTTTTTATATTTATATTTTATTTTATTTTAAAATTTATAAATTCTTAATAAATGTATTCGGTTTTTAAATAAAATATTAAAATTAAAATAAATTTAATTTTAATATTATTTATTATGAGTTAAAATATTTTTAAACAAATATATATTTAATAAAATATTATGAATCCATTCTAATAAAATTTTAAAAAAAAAAATCGTGCTCAACGTGAGACTCAAGCACAACTTGCAATTAAATAGACCCTGGAGACAGCAAGTAAGTCATTGTTGGATAGCATGGCAATGGTTTGGCATCATGCCTTTGTCCCCGTTTCTATATATCTTCACTGGGGAGTGGGCCAAAAAGGATCCAAATGGGCCGTTACGGGCAGAAAATTGAGAGTCTCGTCCATATTTCAGTAAGCTCGGGACGCATACTCAGCCCACACATTATCATTCTCTCAGACATTTCTAAGTCTTTCATGGATGGGCTATAGTATGCATCCATCAGACTGCAAATGATATGTAGCAACCTTTTCTGGTAAACTTCCATGGTACGTCTGACCTTTTTCGATCAACGTATATGATATTATCACAAAATGGCAAAGGTAGACCATGCCTTTGGATACGTATTGCAGGGTCAATCAGGCATAATAGACCTCAGATCCACGACACAAAAGTTCCATGAGAAGTTCACTGAAAAATTCTGAATGGAGCAAGATATTTCATACATAAATTTGGGAGTTGGAGATACTTTTCAATGAGACAACACAAGAAGCATATACAGGAGAACAAAAATGTCCAACGGAGTGAGATATTTTCCAGATATTTCTAAGCTTATTTCGTTTGTAATTTGATCGTCTCTCAGGAACCCCTCTTCACAAATCGACGCTGCAAACCAAATGTTATATAATACACTTTATTAATTTAAATCCAAATTACAAATGTGAGACGGAAATTGCAGAGATAAGGGACAAAATTTATTAGCAAATTATTACCTTAAGTCTTGGTCTTTCATCTGCATTAAGTTTGCGAACTTGATACCTTATCTTCTTGGAGAAGAGTCTAGATTGATGTTTCTCCTTGTATCTAAGAACACTTGCTTCTCTTGTTGCTCTGTCTTCATCCATCACAGGAACCTCACCCATCCATGGAAATGAATTTATAATTCCTATTATTATTATACATCAAAATCAACGACAATAATAGCCGAAAAAACTGAGAAATGACAGGGATTACTAACGTAATAGCATTGGTTGCCATTGAAAGAGAAAAATCATCTGCCTGGAGCCGACCACGATCGGACCATGCATCTAACATCTCTTGATAATTCAAGTTTAAGTTCAAAGATACCCTGTTCTCATCATCATCCCAAAAACCAAGATTTTCCTTCTTTACAACCTTGTCACGATAGTGAATTTCTTCTGAGAGAAATTTTCTTGCGTATTGATCAATCTGCAGGTCTTGCTCTTCTAGATCTTCTCCATTGGGAAATCCTTTCCAATCCATCAAGTCCCAACAAAGTTGATTGTGCGTGGTATCTCTCAGTAACTTTTCTTCATTTTCAACACCCCGAATGCCTTCCAATTCATCCATAATATCCATGTCTTTATCGGCGCCATAGGTTTCTTTCATGTCGACGAATTCATCAGAACTAGTGTCGGTGCTGTCTGGCACTTCTTGTTCTTCCTTCCTCGGGCTTCTTAAGATTAATGAATTGTACCCCATCTGCATCGACATATCCTTAAAGCTTATTCTTTACATCCCTGTGAATTTCATAAAGCAAACCAACTCTAGAAATACCTCTCAAGTATCTTAGAGTCCATTTGACACCTTCCCAATGTTGTCTTCTCAAATTAGCCATGTATTTACTTACCATATTTACTGCATAAGTTAAATCTAACATTGTGCAAATCATGACATACATTAAACTCCCAACAGCATTTGAGTAAGGTATATAAGCCATCTGATTCTTATATTGAGCTGAAATTGGACTATCTCTTACAGATAATTTAAAATGAGCTGTTAGAGGACAGTTTACAGATTTTGTATTCATCATATTAAATTTTTTAAGAATTTTGGATATATACCCTTCTTGATATATTATCAATGCACTTGCATTTATATTTCTCTTGATGTTCATGCCTAAAATCTTCTTGGCCTCTCCCAGTTCTTTCATTTCAAACACTTCCATGAGTTTTCTTTTCAGCTTTCGAATTTCAGTTTTCAACTTACTTATAATGAGCATATTATCAACATAAAGTAGCAGGTAAATAGCTTTATCACTTCCAACATTGCATAAAGTACACACAACAGTTATAAGAACTTTTTTGGTATCTTTATTTAACCATAAAATTATCAAATCTTTTATACCATTGTCTTAGAGATTGTTTCAATACATAGAGTGATTTTTTTAGTAGAGATACTCGATCTCTCTTCTTATCTAACTTGAACCCTTCAGGTTGCTCCATCAAGATTTGTTCTTCAAATTCATCATGTAAGAAAACTATCTTCACATCCATCTGCTCAATTTCAAGATCAAATTTTACTGTCATAGCTAATAACACTCTTATGGAACTAAACTTTATCATAAGAGAGAAAACTTCTGTGTAATCAATTCCTTCTCTTTGTGTATACCCTTTTGCTACTAATCTGGTCTTAAATTTTAAAGGATTAGTACTTGTAATTCTTTCCTTGATATTGAAAATCCACTTGCTGCCTATTACTCTTGCCCCTTTTGGTCTTGGGACTAAACACTATATTTCATTTTTCATAAGTGATTTTATTTCATCACTTATTATTGCCTGCCAATCTTTCTTATACTCACTATGCATTGCTTCTTCATAAATTAAAGGTTTATTATCTATATAATCTGCATAGTAATCAAAGCATATACTATTAAATCAGCATATTCATACCTCATGGGTGCCTTGATAGTTCTTTTCTATTTGTCTCTTGTTAATTGATAGCTATCAATTTCTAATTGTTTTGTTTCACATTCAGCTCTTATGTCTTATGCACTCTTTTCATGGTTTGTTTAAGACTCCACCTCAATTCAAATTATATCTGTTCCTTGTGTCCTTTCTTTATGTTGAAGATAAGTCTGTCCTCCATCAATAGGTTACTTAAAATCCAGCATAGTTTCCTCATTGAAAATCACATCCGTACTAAAGATACATCTAGGTGGATTCATGTAAGTACACCAGAGTTTGAAGCTTTTCACACCCTTAGGATATCCTAAATATACACCTTTCAATGCTCTTGGTTCCAATTTACCCTGCCTTATATGTGCATAAACTGGATACCCGAAGACTCTCAAGCTTTGTTATTCTGCAGGCTTACCACACTATACTTCTTGTGGTGTTTTACCTCCTAGTACTTTGGTTGGACTTATATTAATCAAAAAGGCTGCAATGATCACTACTTCTACCCAAAAACCTTTTAATAACTTTGAGTGACTCAACATGCACTTAACCTTTTCAATGATTGTCCTATTCATCCTTTTAGCAATCTCATTTTGTTGTGGAGTTATTCGAATAGTTTTGTATCTCATAATCCCCTCCTTATTGCAAAAAACATTAAATTCCTTACCACAAACTCAAATCTATTATGAGTTCTAAAAACTTTAATCTTTTTCTCTAATTGCTTTTCTACAAATGTTTTCCAATCTTTGAAAGTTTCAAATACTTACTCTTTTGACTTTAAGATATATACCTACAGTTTCCTAGAAAAATTATCAATTAGTGACAGAAAATACCTATCTCCACCCATTGATTGTGTCTGAGATGGCCTCCACTAGTCAGCATATATGTATTCTAAAGTATCTTTGATCGTATGTTTGCCTTCTCCAAACTTAAACCTATAGGTTTTTTCATACACACATTTTTCGCAGAAGTTTTGTCTAAAAATTTTATCTGAGCCTAGCAAGCCTTATCTGCATAGCTTCTTCAAAACCTTAAGACTGATATGCCCCAATCTCAAATGTCATAACCTTGTTTTATCAGTCTCTTTGCTTATTGATACTGAGACTGATGCTAGCAATGTTTCACCATTAAGAACATATAATTTATTATTTAAAGTTTCTTTTATAATCATCATAGATCATTTTATGACTTTCAATGTCCCTTTCTCTGCTTTGAATGTATAATTAGATTTATCAAGCATTCCCAAAAAAATTAAATTCCTTTTTAACTCAGGAACATGCCTAACATTATGTAACTCTATTAATGAATTATCAACCATTTTAATCTTAACCTTTCTAGCACTAATTACATCACAAAAGATATTGTTTTCTATCAAAACATTTCCCTTATAGCTTCAATCATAAATAACAAATGAATTCTTGTTAGGGCACATGTCAAATGAACAACCTGAATCCAATAACTATTGACCTTCAATTCCACCATCTGATGCCACAAACAACTTTGCAGTATCAAAATCTTCATAAGAGGAATTGCTATCTTTTGATGCCACTATGACATTTGCAGTGTTACTCTTAGTTTCTTTCTACTTTAATTTTCTTTCTAGACAGTCCTTCTTGAAATGACCTTCCTTGTGGCATTGAAAACACTTGAATTTCTTGTTCTTTCACTTTGATCTTTGCTGGTTCTTTTCTTTGGATGTTCTTTTCTCTGATCTACTTCTTGTTGCATGTAATTCACCTTGACCTACTTCATCTTTCTTCTTAAGCTCTTTCAAATTTAGGGCTGCCTTTACATTCTGTATGGATATTATATCTCTTTCAAGAGTCAAAGTATCTATAAAGTATTCATATGAATCTGGTAGTGAACTCAACAATAACATAGCTTGATCTTCATCATCTATTTTAATTTCAATGTTTTCAAGATCAAGAATGATTCGATTAAACTCATCTAAATGATCTCTCATTAAACATTCTTCTTTTAATACAAAGGTATAGAGTCTTATCTTATTGTAAAGCCTGTTAACAAGAGACTTTGTCATATCTTTATCTTCTAACTTCTTCCACAATTCTGTAGCTATGGTCTCCTTAGATACTTCACGTAAAACTCCATCTTCCAAACTCAGGACCAGTGCACTGTGAGCCTTGTTTAATATCTCTTTCTTCTCTTTTTCATTTAGACTTTCTG
The DNA here is from genome assembly GCA_032402905.1 of Khaya senegalensis. Classification (NCBI taxonomy): domain Eukaryota; kingdom Viridiplantae; phylum Streptophyta; class Magnoliopsida; order Sapindales; family Meliaceae; genus Khaya; species Khaya senegalensis. Next base: position 8,731,823 of record CP135552.1, on the reverse strand, counting down.
GCATTCTTTCTTCTCCGAGTAATGCATCTTCTAGCCCTTGATGTACCAAGAGTGCTCTCATATTGATTCTCTATAAATTAAAGTCATTTTCTCTATTAAACTTCTCCAATTCAAATTTCGGTTGTGTCATTCTTCAATTACACCTCTAACTCTAATGCCACTTTGTTGGATCTTTGAAGAACTTGTGCCTATCGAATTATAATCAAGAATGGCCAAGAAAATAACCTCAAACAATGTATTTCACACAGCTATTTACATATGCAACAAGAAGACAAGTATCTAGCAAGTTTAATTCTTTGTCTTATATTTTTTAATGATAAAATCTGAAGTGAGATTATTTAATTAATTAAAAAAATTATTTATTAATAATAAATAAAATAATTAAAATAATTTTTTATTTTTAATTAATATATTAAAAAATTAAAAAAAAAATTTTCCATCATCAATTAATGAATGATTCTCTTTTTTATTAATTAAATAATTATATCATATTACATACCACATCACCTATGTTGAGAGATTGAATCATTTCACCTAATTTTTTTTTAATTTTTAGTATTGATTTATTATTCCACGTGGCACCTTATACTCTCTCTATTGGCTGAGTTAAAGCCCAATTCTCCTATGATTGGCTACTCGACTCCAGGTTGGAAAAACACAATGGGGCCAAACCCAATGACCTTTTTGCTAAATTACAGACAAACAACAAGTTATCATTTTATTGAATGAATCAAGAATTACAGAATAACATACAAGCAAATCAACACTTCCTAAATTACAGACTTCAGCACCCCTTCAACTCATGAAATCAAAGAACTCTGCTTCTCTCTTCTAAGCTAAGAAAAAACTATATTATTTCTCGTTGTCAACTGTACATTTCTACTAGCTTTCAAGTTGTAACTAACATTGAATTCTTGAAGTTATTGGTGTCATTTTCTGTTGCAATTTACCAACTGCACTAACTAACTCTAACTTGTGCCAGCGGATGTTGTAACCACCTCTTCATACCTTCTATATCTCTCTTACTCTCTTTAATGTGTTAGGTTTCATATATATGTACCTTATATGTATGTATGGAAGGAAGTTCAAATCAAATTATGAAATCGATAGGTGCAATGGATATTTTCTTATGTTCTTTGTCTTATATTTTTCAATGATAAAATTTGAAGTGAGATTATTTAATTAATTAAAAAAATTATTTATTAATAATAAATAAAATAAATAAAATAATTTTTATTTTTAATTAATATATTAAAAATTTATAAAATTTATTTTTATTTTTTTCATCATCAATTAATAAATATTCTCTTTTTATTAATTAAATAATTATATCATATTACATATCACATCACCTATGTTGAGAGATAGAATCATTTCACCTAATTTTTTTTTAATTTTTAGTATTGATTTATTATTCCACGTGGCACCTTATACTCTCTCTATTGGCTGAGTTAAAGCCCAATTCTCCTATGATTGGCTACTCGACTCCAGGTTGGAAAGACACAACGGGGCCAAACCCAATGACCTTTTTGCTCCCTGTGTAAATTTAAGGGAACAAAGAAGAAGAACGTGATGATCATGAGAAGAAAAAAGCTGTACTTCATTGACAAATTGAAGGTGATCTCACCATAGATACACACATCAGCATATATAGATCAATAATTCATCAGACAGACAGAGATCTGTCAATTAATCTCAGGGCCAGCCAGTGAATCATATCAACATGTATGTACTAGCTCTTCTCAGCCTTTGATGCATACATTTCAGAGCGATGAGTAGTCAACTTTTTTCCCAGTGTTTCTGGCTTTCTGCCGTATCTTCTGCGTTTCTATCAAATTTGGGAAATAATTTGTGCGGGATTTGCGAGAGGAACAAGCAAGGAAATAATCCTTGAGTTATAAAACACTTCTCCACTTTATCATGACACGTGTGGCAATCAATCGTGATGTCATCAAACGTTAAGCTTTAGGTCACCTTATGATTCAAAGTTTAAGAAGCTACGAAGAGCTGGCAAAAACTGCTGTGAAAATGGCAAGTCGAGAAAACATCAGTTAGAATTGTCAAAGTTTGGAACAAAGGAATATGAGCATATTTCTAGTCAGATGGTTTACCTTAACTGGTCCCATTTCCAAGAGGACGGTTCAGATTCAATCTCTGAATAGAATCAAGTACGACTAAGAAAAATGCTTATCCAGAAAGTCAGGGTTTTGTTTTCATATGTTGAGCTTGAAAAACTGGTATTAGAATACTTTATCTGTGACGATGGTTGTGAATAATTATATTTCTAGTATTAAATGCATATGGACGGCTTTAAGATTCTTCCATGAGCAGACCACTTCTTTATTTACTGTAGGAGAGAATAGCCTCTCACGTGCACAATACGCCAAGGAAAATATATTCTCGAAGCCGGCTGTAATAGCTTGGAGACGGTTGGTGCCAGCCAGTACTACTTTGAACCATGTTTGTTAATTGCAACACACAGCAGTTTCGGCAGAGAATTGTAAAGCAAATATGATTGCCAAAACGTGTCGGCTACAGTCCCGTTCAATTTCATCAGTTTTTGATATCAAATCTGCTAGAACTAGGGTTCCAAGTTTATAATGAGAAAGCAGATCGCGCATACCATTAGAAAAAGGGTAATCAAATAGTGGGTTATATTTGTAATAGAGAGATGGTGAATGGGACATTTACTAGTCTTCAAAGCTTGGGTCTTAATAAGAAATGAGAAGCCTTGTTAACCCTACTCTACTCAATCTCTCACATGCAATGTTGACTTTCTTAAAATTGAATCCTCCTTTTTTCTTGTGCCCCATGTTCAAGTTATAATATTGTCTAATTTTGCTATCAACGAACTAAGTCACCATCTCCACCAACGTCTCTCGACAAAAACAAAACCATATATATTAACCAACAGAAGCAAAAGAGAAGTTGTAACAGTTCTGCACTTCATTTAAAAAAAGAAACAGAGAGGCAGCTTTTAAGTCCAAAGAGACTCTCTTTTGAGAGGATCTTGGATTGTATTGCTGCTAGAAGAAGCAAAGCCTAGGTACTGAGGGTTGATATTATTGAAGTTATTACAGGATAGAAGAAGAGACTTGTCATCTTGGTCTATCTGGGTTGGTAAGGCAGGCTCTTGCTGCATCTGAATGCAAAGTATCTCTGTTTGAGCCACTGCTAGCTGCATTTGCAACTGCGATACTTGGTTTTGCAGATACGATATTGCCCCAACGCAACCATAAACCGGGTCTCTCACTCTAGCGTTTGCTTCATAAACCAAACTGCTCACTGCATCCGCTCTCTGATGAATCGGAAGCTCCTGTGAGATTAACACCGAAGATCTCATCATTTGACCAAGAAATAAACTACCAAATCAAGAATGAACCACCTTCCAAAACTGATCAGATTTAAGAATTTTCCTTATCTTCTATATTTGAATACTTGTGTATATATTTGTCAACCGAGTATTCATTTATGCATAATACCAAAAAGAGAACGCATGCTTAAATATTTAACAAACACAGAAAAACACAAACCTGCAACATTTTGCTAACGTTGCTAGCACCGAACACCTTGTGAACCATGGCAAACTTTTGAGGGTCATCAGAAGGGAAGTAAGGGGCAAAGATGCAGTCCTTGGCGCAGCGGCGCCTCAACAATTTGCAGGACGCGCACGGTGAAGAACCCCCCATGTTTCTTCCTTCCTTCTAAGAGCAGTATTCCAAACAAAGATATCTCTTAACTATTGCCGATGCAAATACTACGAAAACAAACAAGCTTAGTGTTGAAGAGAATGAGCCTCCAATGTGTATTTATAATGGTGGAGGAGGTGCTATTCCTGTGTGGAATGGACCCACATGCATGTTTGATTAAATTAATTAATAACATAATTATACTTTAAACAATTAATAATTATGTTGGTGGATAAAAGCTAAAATATTGCCGAATGTGAAAGAATCGGTCGTTGCACAAGCAGTTTAAACACGATTCCACCAATTTTATCCTTTTCGGTCAGAGAGTTTTTGCAAAGAATGCAGGGGCAACAAAGTCAGTTCGCATAGTAAAAATGGATCTTATGGCATGGAGTTAAGAAAAAAAAAAAGAGGCGAAAGTTGACCACCGCCTAGGCGCGTGATAGTTGGCATCCATGCACTTTGTGTAGTTTCCACGTTCTTGTTTGACTCTTTACATTTCTCATTAATGACATAATTATGTAATTAATCAGCATTATTAAACATGATTAGGGTTCTTACTAAACCACAGTGGGAAACGATTGTGAAATTTGAAACTAGCCGACGGGGGCCGAGACCGAGACTCCCATGAGAAATGGGCTGAACGTGAATGTTTGTTGGTGAACATTCACATGGAAACAAACACAAATACAAACACAACACACATTTCTCTTCCTGTTTGATCAACCCAACAAAATAAAAAATTAGGAACCGTAATTAATGTTTAACGTTGATCAATGTTCAATTAATGACAGTCATAGTCGATGAATAATCAAATGCTGCAGAGAGCATCTGAATTAAACCATGTATACCAACTTCGATGCTTCACGACACCATATGTGATGAACTAGAAATCAAGATGAGATGCGGTGAGGTCCACCGAAAAGGAAAAACAACTTACAATGCCCCCGTTTGATTTAATTACATTAATTATATAATATAGGCTATTGACTATCCATGCATCCCTAGTGATGCATTGACATTTCTCTCTATTACATAGCATTCATACTTGTCATGGGTGTGGAAATAGGTTTGTGAAGAAATGGCAGCACTGTACAGTCCAAACTGTACATCCATGCATAACCCACATGACATCGATGGATGATGGATGGATCGAGTGCTGTAATTGTTCGATCCCATCCACGTAGAATAAATAGCAATGATATAACAGATAACAGTATGATAAATGATTGAGCACGTACAGTTAATGAAGTAGCAAAGCAAGTAATGAATGTGAACCAGTTAATGAGATCCGACATGAGGCTAGGATTTAAGGATTTATTAAAAGGAAACCCATTTCGAGAGGGATTGAAACTAAAAATTATAGCAGAGAAAGAGAGAAAGTTGCAGAACCCTAAGGCCCATTCTCGCTCTTGCATTTAATGCCCTCCACATGATTCCAAGCTTCTAATCTTCCATTCCGAGGAGAACAGCTCTGTTTCCCTAGTTGTCATGTCATGCATGATATCTATACTTATTTCTATTTTGTCTTAAAACCCAAGCCCATGTCTACGTTTTCTTTTGTTGATTCTCATCTCCGTTCTCTCAGTCACAGCAAATATTAAAATATGTTGCCATCTGTTGAATTTGCTTCATTACACAACCTAATAAAACGCGTAATTACAGTTTTAACTTGCAAGATTCAAACCCCTAAGCACCTACGCAGTAGATGCTGAGAATAATAAACAAGGGGAAAAACAGACATCTTTCACAATGTTAGAGAAAAATAAGACATGCGAGCTTCGATGCCAACATTAAATGAGCTTTGGTGAAATGGAAGATTCGATTATTGAAATCTGCAAGCTTGGTTTTCAAAATCTACTTATCTAGCGGTGGAGATTACAACTTAGAATCCGATCCAGTGTTTGACAGTGCTAAACCTACCCAAGTGGGGGGCTCAAGTGCCAAATCACCTGAAAATTCAATTGCTTCAACAGACTCATCTTGGATTTCCAAAAGCCAACCAATATATATATAAATTTAGGGCAGGACAGAGCTAATAAGTTACATGATCTAAGAGAAAATTTAAATTAGATCGATTTCATTATGTCATTGTCTTGGATTTAAATTAGAGCACTGTTGTGACTGCTGAGATATGCTTGCCTCTTTTGCTGCAACTTAGAGGGAAGGCTTTGGCTGTTCGGCATGAAATGGGGAAGATTCACCATTAATGGAACCCCATTCCAAATAGATAAACGTCTTTCCTGATTATGTTCATTCCAATTTCTCTTCAACATCCATTCCTCCAATTTCTTTCAATTTTAATAAAATAACTCCGGCTCCTATTCATTTTCATCCCTGCCCAGAAAACCTTAATAATGCCCTCAAAGGACAGTCACGAAGCCTATGTAGAGAACTTAACAAGAGTGGATAATCATGAACATAGCATAGCTTTATGTAAAGAATGATGACCTGCAATGTTTATCTAGTATAGAAGCCTTTACTTTCTTCTGGATAAATCTAGTCATGTAAGTTTATGAAATAGACATCATGAGCATAACATAATTTGCCAACGACCTCAAAATTGAACAGAGTACGAGCAACTGGTAATCTGCTGGAAGCCTTGAAGTTCATGCAACTTTCTCATGTTTCGCCTCTTAATTCCATTTCTAAACATAGTGCTTGCCGGGCATTTCATTTCCTTGCGATGCGAAGAATGTACTTTGCTCTTCTCAATTCTTTTCTTTTTCAAGTACTCTGCTGTTTGCGCCTGAACTGAGATGATAATAAACAAATTTTGCAATAATTTTATGACAGCATAAAAGAGTTTATAAGGACCGCGATCACCAAAGATTAGTCATTAAGAGAAAAGATAATCATAAGCGCACTGATGGTGCCGGTAAAACTTCACAAATATGGTGCACTGATACCAGTGTAATTCATATTAAATTCCAACATTTCACTCATTAACTTATTGCACAATGGCTGTAAGACTACTTTTTTGATCTAACAAGCTATCACATTCGATTTATACTAGTGAAATGGGATTAGATACTGAGAGGAAAAAAAATAAGGTAACAGAAAGAAAGGGAGATGCCCAATTGCATGAAGTACTAGACTTAAAGATCAGAGACACACAACTAACCATCAAATTTGTCCAACATGATGTTGTTTGGAATCTCTAATAACAAAATAAAAGAGTTAATTACATTCTTAAGCCATATGCACAAATGAAATATGACATGAATTTTAAGGAGTTAACAAATATTATAAAGCATACCAGAACGTGAACCTGCCATTGCCACCGCCGAATCTTTGAGAATGTTTATTTTCTCCAACACTTGCAAGTTCTCGAAGATTTTCTCTGTTTTTGAATTTGCAACATTATTTGTTTGTAGGGATGATTGTGCATTTTCACAAGCCTACAAGTGAAATGAAACAGAAGGTTTATGACTGGAACATGAAATTTGCGGAAAGCAAAAATTCAGGCACATTTTATATTTGAGCTACAAATTGAAAATCCAAGTCAAATAGGTCACATAGAAATTAAGGCAGAATATGGCATCATCAAACCACCACATGATCTAACACTCTGTAATCTGTATACCAAGAGAAGACAATGCACTGGAGATGAACTTAAAGCCCAGTTCAGGGATGGTTTGATAGGGAATGAATTTAATAATTGATATCATACTTACAGAGATGTAAAAATTGATATCATTCAATAAGAAACAAAAAAACCCATTCCACTGTAAAAGAAATGACAAAGTTAGCAATGAAAAAAGAAATCAGAAAATCATAATGAACCCAACCAAAAAATTTTGTTATTCCTGAAAACGCTTGATTAAGATTTCAGTAACTAAATCTGGCAAAGAACACTTCTTTCTGATTTGTTTAACTTTTATATCTTCCCTAAGACTTGCTAAAACAGCGAAGTTGCTTCATTTTTTAAAATCCTAAAACTGAATCTGAAGAACCAATAGGACTATAACTCTAAAAATTTTCAGCAATATGATGAAATTGGCGACTCCAGATGCAATAAAATAGTGTCATTGACCAGTATTAGCAGCTAGCACAAAATTGAAAGATTTTACCTTTCCAGCAATAGCATAAAAACCATTCTCAAGTGATTGCTCGGCAAAGTTTAGCCACTCCATGTGTGAAACTTGCAGCCATTTGCAACTTGAAGACTTGAAATCCCGCAGAAGTAAGGCCTCATATCTCAAAGCCAAACAGCTCTAAAAACAACAAGTGCGCAAAAAAAGAAAGAGAAAAAAGTGATACTGAGGCAAAAACAGTCGGCCTCATTGATTAGCAGAAATGTCATTGCAAAAATATGTAAAAATAACGAAAACGAAGAAGCTAACAACGGACTTGTACCTCGATGTCGCCTATGAGAGCGAAAGCACGAACGAAGAATTCAAGGATCAAAAGCTTCTTCTCCACATTTCTATCTGCAAGTTCGCGAATAACCGATACCGATTCAGATCTCAAGAACTCTCCCAAACTTGATCGCACTTCAATGAAAGATTTCACATCTTTCGACACGATCACCGATTCGAGAATTCGAATAGTTTCGTCGTCAAATCTGCCAAAAAGAAAAAATACATGTTTGGTAACGAAATCAGATGATCGATCGTCTATTCTGGAAATAAACTAATATGCGAACCTCCTATGATTGATCTGAGAACGAAAGAGAGAGATTCGCTGATCAAACCCCGGGTTTGACATTTTGAAGCGATTTAGGCGCGAAACTTGTTTGTTTTGAGCTATTTAATCAGATATTACACATTTCAACGGGGGAAAAGGCGGGTATGTTTGCGCCTGACGTTTACATGATGTAGATGACAAGTCATCTACATGTCGCTCATGTAGGAAATCTAGAAAATACGACAAATCACGCAAAACCTATAGGTATAAACGAATTGTCGTTTCAAATTTCTGATAGATGACACATGTCATCTATATCAAAACATCATAAACGGCAAATAGTTTGTATTGTGATATTAAGAGTGACATGTCGCTCTTTCTATAAGTTCCCTGTTCTCGATCTCCCAACCGGGAAGACGTACAAATACGCTGGAAAAGGGAACGAAACTGAGTCAGAGAGTGAAAGCTGATAGTAACAGAGACATACCTTCCAATGGCCGGGCGGCGAATTCTCCGGGAACAACCACTATCCGATCGCGCGCTCCCATCTCATCACCTCCCTTCTCTCCACCACCTTGAAGACCGCATCGCCATTCAGCAGAGCGAGATCCAGTCTCTCCTCATGGACAACCAACGTCTGGCTGCGACACACGTGGCGCTCAAACAAGAGCTCTCCCTCGCGCAACAAGAGCTTCGCCACTTATCCTCTACCGCCGCCAGTGTAAAAGCCGAGAGAGACGCTGAAGTGCGTGAGGTTTATGAGAGGTCGTTGAAATTGGACGCTGAGGTGCGTGTGATTGACGCCATGAATGCGGAGCTTGATCGGGTACGGGCTGATGTCGAGAAGCTTAGCGTAATCAAGCAGGAGATGACGAAGGAGTTGGACGAGATCAACGGTGATTTGGCGAAAGCGAGGGCGGAGTTGAAGGATGTGGCGGTGATTAAGGCGGAGATCGATTCCGAACGTCGAGAAATTCAACGAGGAAGGTATTTCATTTATTTCTTAAAAATAAAAATCAATTCAAGTTTGGTTACTTGGATTGTCAAGTTTTCTTTTCTGTATGCTTAAATAATTATCAACTCGAAATGGGAAATTTTGGAATTTTACTTGTTGAATGTGTAAGAGTTAGCACTTATTTACTCTTATAAATAAGTTCTTTGTTCTATAGATGCATGGTATAAGTTAATATCCGGGAGCTTTTAGTTATACCTTTTTGCATTGTGCTTGGTCTGAGGGAAGGAAAAGAGAAGGAATGGGAGGGGTAGAGGGCCGGGGATCAAGAGATAAGGGAAGCGGATGTTCTATTTGTTTGGTTGATCGGGCAGATGGGAGAGTGAGAGCATAGAGTAGCAGCTTTACATGTTAGTTTGACCATTATCCTCTTATTAAGTTGTATATATTTGTGGATGTTCATCAAATTATTATGGACAAGTATTTGAAGGTTAGAGGATGCGAGATTACCTTACAGGACATGGATGAAGAATGTTTACAAACTAACGATGTATTGATTCCTCTAACATGCTTTCCTCTTAAGGATTCTTAAGCATTCTGCTGTTTGCATGTGAATAGGGCTGCTATTGAATGTGAGAAAAAGAATAGTGCAAGTAATCTAGAGCAGAGGAAGATTATGGAGAAGAATATGATATCTGTAGCCCAGCAAATTGAAAGACTGCGTGCAGCGCTAGCCAATGCAGAGAAGAGAGCAAGGGCAGCTACAGCAGCAAATCCCAGTAAATTTTCCTTGTTTTATTTCTCAACACATGGTCATTTGAGTACGGTATGTAAAGAACTAAGAATTTGTAAAATTCATTGCCTCAACTTGACGTTCTTATGTTCAGGTCCTGGATACGCTGCAAGCTATGGCAATCCTGGTTCAGGATATGGGGGCAGTCTATGCAGTGATCCCTACAGTATGCATCAGGTATGTGCACTGACACGTTGCATTTGAGTTCTAGAACCCCAATCAATGATGATTTAGTTTTTTCCTCATTGATAATACAAATAGTTAGATTAATTTAATTAAAGTGTGGCGCATATTCTTCTAGCATCAAGAATAATGCTGATAGTTTTCTTCTCATTGATAGAACATATAGACGTTGGTTAAATCTGCTTCTAGTTTGAAAATAGTTTATAATCAGTAGCACAATGCATTGAGAATACTAGGAGTAAAGATCAGCAGCTTTATTTTACTCTAAAGTTGGTTTTATGAGCCCTATATGGACCGTTTGAAACACAGACCAACCAGATATAAAAAAGAGATCAGTTGGTGCGATGTTTTAATTTATCTACCATGTTCGAAAAAAAAAAAAACTCCCAAATACTTTCAGGCAAAGTACTTAAGATAGCTATGAACTTGGACCTTGAAGGACTCTCGTTGTATCTGCATTTTTTTAATCTTCCCACAGTATGTATATTTCCATTGTACTTACTTCATATTTTCAGGTTATTACCAATTGCGTCTTTGATTTTTCCTAGTATTTTGGAGTTTTAAGTTAGTTAATAGCAGTATAGATGGCAAATCATTTGGCTGCTTCATACTTATCTATTAAGTGTCTGTACCTCTACACCACATTCAGAAACTTTTAACAAGAATTTCATAAAGAGACCCAATAATCGGTGACCCACCCCAGGTGTTCACCATCGACAATACCTTATATTGGATACTCAAAATTTCAGGTTCAGGGTGTGGCTGATCATGGTCATCAATACGTGTCAGCTGCTGCGCCACGTGGACCTTCTGAAATGCCTGGATAACGTTTACAAGAGTGGGCAATAGTGAAATTTGCTTCTTAGGAATTATACCTTGCAAATACCGTGGAAAACTGGGTTTTCGCTCAGTCGTAAATTCATGGAGAAAGAGTACACCATTGTTTACAGCGTGATCTGTTTGCTTGCATCAACCCGACCAGGGGCTTGATGCTTCTACCCAGACAATTTTGGAGGTTAATGATTAAGCGAGGAAATCTTTACACGGATTGGTCTCCGCCTGCACAAACATCTTTTTAACCATTGTTTTAGAATGATTAGCACAGTAAGGAAGAAAATTCCTACTACTGATTTTTGATACTCTACTAAAAATTGCTTTCATACGTTTCCTTTCGGGACATGCGGGCAGCATATTCAAGAATCCAACAAGGAAAATAACTGAATGGTGACATTGCAATAAACATTACATATTCAGAAGTACGGAGTAAAATATGATAAACGCGTTGTCCTTCTCTTCTGTTTGCATCAAAATCGGAAAAAATAAAATATAATTGACGGCAATTGCAAAATTAATTACATAGAATTGGCTGAAAAGTTAAACGTTCTCCGGCCTACATCCTCCCGTTGTTGCCAGCAGAACGGTAACAGGTCGACTATTCCACTTATATCTTCCTTAATATGTCAATGGATGTTATACAAACAGTGACGTAGATCTTCCAGGGGCGTACTATCATCATCTCAGGTGTAGACTACACAGGTATTGAGCAACAGCAGGCCAAGTCCTGTACTCCTACGTCAACATTTACACGCGCTCAAGGCCACTCCGAAGCTACAGCTAAATATGATTTACAACGCCATTCTCAATGCCTCTGCGGGAAGATAGTGGCAACTATAGCCACAACCAAGCATATGAGACGATTCTTAATATACCTATTACCAGCTTATTGCATTAAAAGAAGTAAAAACCGGTGGTTACGAACATTTCTGTTCACAAAATTCAGTCATTCACACCGCAAATTAATTACAACTCCCGGCAATGATCTCAAACCTTAAGCAGCCCTACAACTAGTATAAGATATTAAGGCTGTTGCCCCATAAATTGAGTACTATCACTATATTCTCATGTAATTGATGAAAAATACAATAGTAAAATAATAAATAACATAAAGAAATCAGCTTCTTTACTGGTAATTTAAAATGAATTGCCAAAACGTTGTTGCCCGTTAAAAGCACAGTCCGGGGCAGAAACAACCGGACTCAAATTAAGGTGGAGAGAAAAAAAAAAATTGAACAATAGGCAAAACGATCAGAAGGACAGCAGGTTAGTGACAAGCTCTAGAACTGATAAAAACATGCATGCTCCCAATGTACATAACATTCATAAAACTCACATCAAAGCCAAGGATTATGCAGCTGACACACAAGCAAAATCTACATATGCATGAGGCTGTGGAATTAATTTGCAAACAAGTATTTTGAAAGAGTAGCGCTCACCTGAAAATATCAATCTACCTTAGCAGCAAGCAATTTGGTTATCCACTTGCCTCTATAAAAACATTCACGACTAAATCAATCCCATGCCTACAACAGAAACCCTTCCAAGTTGTGGCAGATAAATGAGGAGAAAAGGGGTATTGTTCCGAATCAGTGAACAACCTACCTCTTTAGTCTCCAGTTCAACACAACCCAGAGACCGGAACAAACTAAAAACCCTCAGACCATAACTTCTAGTACAAAAAATGCTCAAAGTTGAAATTCTCTTAGTATGGGCGTGAGCGATTTCCACCATGCTGATGTCTGTCCGGCCCAGAGCCTCCATCTCTGTAATTATCCCTGCGCCTGTCTCCACCATTACCATAGCCACCTCTACCGCCACCACTGCTGCCACCACCACTGCTGCAAATACATTTAGTCAATAATGTACTCCCAGATTATGAGATGAAAAAAAATACCAGTTATTGAAGTAGACCAAAACTAAAAAACTTCCAAAAATCAGCCATTGCAACTGCAATCTCAGAACAGGGGGGCACACACGCACACACACAAGACTAAAAACAAATAGAAAAACAATATAAATTGACAGGAGCAAAATCTTGTTTTATGCTTAAGTTGCGTCCAAGCAAATACTAAAGAGTTTGAATTCCAAATTTTAACTTCATCAGCACCAGGCAAGATTGGACACCATCACTAGTTGCAAGTCCTTTTCAAACTATTTGTGGTCTCATAAGAAGCAAGTTTATCATTTTGATGGTTAATGTGACTCCAATGACCCATGGACATGAGAAAAGTTATGCAAGTACCACAAACTACAAAATACACTAATGCTCATATCAAACGACCATTTTTTATTTTTTTTAACATCAAACAGAGAATGAAGGAATTAACTGTTTGCCAGGTTAAGAATTTATGTATTGAAATTATTTTACAAATATATTGAAACCAAGAAAACAAATATGCAGATAAGCAGCCAAGTATCTACAATAGCTACAAGGACATTTGTAACATGAAATGAAATATGCTCCCCTCCCCCTCCACAACCCCCCCCAAACCCCCTACTCCCCCCAAAAAAAAAAAAGCCAACAAGAACAGATATGTCATTAAAACACAACCAAAATTTTCAAATGCAGATGACAAGCTTTACAATCATAAAATAGAATAATTCAGTACAACAAAGACTTCTCAACATCAGCCATTCAAAATGTAAAGAAACTAATTAAGAAGATACCCATGAACGTACGTTCTTAGTGCAGTCTTCTCTGCCATCACAACACTGATTTTGTAGCCTCTTATTTCATGATCTGAAAAAAGAATTACAAAACTTCGGTTGAGAATTTGATGAGAGAATACAAAAATGGATAAAAGAAGTTTAGGGAATTTACCTTGAAAGAAACCGCCAGCAGCATGTGCAGCAGCTGGGTCTTCATAAGACAAAACTGCATCACCTTTGTTGTTTCCCTTCTCATCCGTGTATATTTTTATGTTCCATGGCCATTGATCTTTATAGCCCCGCTTCTGCTTGATTCTTCCAACCTGGAGATAAATAACAAAGGGCAACATTGGCATCCCATTTAGAAAAATACCATCAGAAAAACATGAAAATAAATAAACATATTGTATATAATTATTTTAAAAAAATGCACTTGCAATCAAAAAGAGTTAAAAAAATGGAAATCTAATTCAGAAAATTTATCCTCTTGGGTACATATAATGGTTAAAACAATCGACCAAAGAAACAAACTTCCACATCCTTCATACATAGGGTGAAGAGGTTCATTCAGACAGTTGTTTGGAATACCATTAAAAAGGGTTACAGCCAAAACGGTGTCATGAGAAACAATTAATCTGCATCACCACCAGTTCCCTCAATAAACGATGATTGAATGATTCTAAAAATGAAGTACACCTGATTATCATCAGTACAACCATAAAATTTCAAAAACTAGAAACAGGTAGCATAAGTGACAAAAAAATATTCCACCAACACCATAGAGACACAGAAAGTAAATTAATAGAAGAAAATCCCTACAAAAAGCACATGCATCCTAAATTTTCCCAGCTGTGAAATGAAATGAACATAATCGCAAAACACTTTAGATTCAAAAGAAAGGATTTGCATATTACTGTTCCAATGCCTCCAAAAAGTCCTTTCAATTCATCAATTGTCACATCTGGCGGCAAATTTGATATGTATATTCTTGAGTTGTCACAAGTACTATCGCAATTCCCATCGCACTGCTTGATCTTAGCTGAGGTATCGGCAGGAGCACTACCATAACTGCCTCCCTGATGACGAGGACCCCCACCACCATACCCACTATCATACACAGCAGGTGGACCACCCCGGCTGCCACCCCTTGCATCAGCAAAACGGTCACCACCATAACCAGGCCCAGGGCCACCATAGGACGGTGGGTGCGACGTTGGACCACCAGTATAGCTTGTAGGTGGAGGAACTGCATCCATTTCAAAATTTGCATTTCCAACAAACGCGTTAGGTGGTGGATAGTTTCCACCAGCCCCACCATAAGATGATGGTGGAACTTGACCATAACTACCATCTTCTCTTCCTTGATTCCCACCATATGGGCCTCCTCTATTACCCCCTCCATTTCTACTTTCATAGTTATTGTCTCTACCTACGTCATAATTGGCACTTCGACCCCCATCAAAACCACCACCTCGGCCACCGTCAGCCCTACCACCACGATTACTCCCAAATCCACCACCACTTCCTCCCCTATTATAACCAAAACCACCACCACCACTGGCGTTACGATCACCAGCACCCACAGGAGAGGGTGCACCACACTTGTTACACTCAACCCTTCTTGCAAAATTCAAATTCCCACAGCTACATAGACATATGCCAGTTTCAATTGCACAATTGCAAACTTTTATGTTAAAGAAGAAGGATGCCCCAACATAATGAAATTACACATTTAACACTAGTACGCTTTATCAAAATTGCCAGGCAACAGACCAGATCGTAACAGATAGTCCGAATTAAAATGAACATTTAGAATTTCACTGATCAAAGTTCATTCATCATAAAATGAAAATAAGACTATTGGTTCCTATTATAAATAAGTTGGACTTAAGTTGAATCGGTTGTTTTTCAAGATGACAAAGCCAAAATAAGTACTACTACAACCTTATTTTTTGGCAAGCTCCCGGTTCAAATTTTAAGAAGGTTAATAAATAAAAACCTACCCACAAAGATCAATGTCATTTGGTCCAAACTACATACAAACATTTCAATTTTATTCTTGCAAAATAATAAAAATTACTTCTAGATAAAGACAAAATCTACTTCAAAGAAAACAATTCAACTTTGCGAGTTAAAAAAATCTAGCAAACCTGAAAAAACATACATAAAAGAGACACTGTAAAATAGCATATCAAATGTGGAGAGAGAGGAATCACCTAGGGTTAGGGCACTTCCAATCACCGTCTCTACCGCTTCCACCGCGGCCACCTCCACGGCCACCGCCACCTCTTCCACCACGATCTCCTCCTTTGAACAACAAAATAAATTTTTAAAAAAACAAGCTCAATAACCAAAATCTCGCCATTCCAAAACACGCGAATTAAATCAAAATTTGAAATTCCAGACAATAAAAGTACCTCGATTTTGTGAATAACCACCGTATCCCCCACCACCTCCTCTTCCACCAGCGCCTTGTCCGCCACCATATCCTCCACCACGACCGCCACCTCCACCATAACCGCCATCGCCTCCATAACCGCCACCTCCACCTCCACCTCCATAGCCGCCACCGTAGGTAGGATCGCCGCCTTCTTGGCCGTACATCCCAGACATATCGATCTAGGGTTTAGCTAAGCGCTTATCAATAGATCAGCGAGAGAAAGGACTAGGAAATTATGTATAAGTACGTGTGAGCACGGTTATATACATTCGTGGGTCGACTGGACCCGAAGATATTATTTAATTTAATGTACCGAACAAAAATGGACTTGCCAAACATGTAATATTATTGGAGCGCGTGGGATGAACTGATGTCGCGCATACTGCTTTAATTTAACCGTTCGATCTTCCGACGATGTAGCCGGTGGGCCCGTGGTTAAGAAATTTGACTAGCGTGCGCCAACTGATTGCGTTATATCAGTGTAAGAGGAACCACGTGTATGGATCTAAAGGTTTTTATTACCCGTTTGAGTCTTTTAGAGTGTAGGGCAAAAGACATTTTTACCCTTATTGAATCAGGGTATTATTTGTTTATCAACACACCAAATATGTACCCATTCTGTAACAATGTCTAATAAAAACTCCAACAGGATTGCTTCACATACAGCTGCATCTGCAGTGTACCAGGGTTCTACCATTGAAATTTCTGTATTACATGCTAAAATTTAAATCACTTGATGTTATGTTAATCTTTGCTTAAATGATGATATCTTCCGGCTTAAAACTTTCAATCAAATTCTCTCTTCACTTTCTGACTAGAAAGTATGACAGAGATCTTATCTAGCAACTTACAAAAATGGATTTTCTTCATCATTTCCTCCAGCTTTTTCCAGCTTAAAATCCAAAAGGGAAAAAGCTTTCAAACAAAATTAAACCTAGTACAACAAACATGGGCAACAGACCAAAGAGCAGCAGAGTAGGTTGCAGTCCAGATACTGGTACTATGTAAAACTGAGTAAACAAATGAAAAAAATGACAGTCAGCATTACCGTCCACTGGAAACTATAGGCCCCTTGAAGATAAGCAGAATGAGAAGTGCGAAGTTCAATAGAAAATCTGCAATTATCCGATGATGGATCGACAGTGGTGATCAAACCTAATCCACCAAAATCACAGCTTCCGGGTCTTTGATCATGCTGCTGGTAGTAGCTATTAAATGCATATGATATGTTTCTGGGCCAACTGATATTGTAACAGGATCCACCAGGAGAGAGTGCAGAGCAATCAGCAACAGAACATGCGTCCAAAGCTCTTGTAGTTGCATTAGACAAGTCTTTGTTATTATTCACAACACACCACCTGGAAGGAAGGTACTCAATGTTTTGTGCATTCACTAGTTTTTTTGCAGTCTGGCCAAAATTAATATGGTACTTGGCTTGGCCATCAAAGGTGAAAATACCCCAATGTCTCTCAAAATTTCCAGTGGCAATGCTTCTTTGGTCCTCATCTAACAGACTAAAAATGTACGCTTCAATTGGTGGATTCCGAGATCTACGAGGAGTACCCAATTTGCTGTGAAGGTGGTCCATCAGACCTTTCATGAAAGTCTCTGCAGTAGATGAGGTGGCATTGGCTGCCCCGTCAGTAGGCCAACCAATTTGTGCAACGACAATGTCCATTTCAGGAAATCCAACTGTTGATAATGCAGCGACCAGGGTGTCATAACTTAAGTCAAAGCTGTTTTTGTATGTTTTGTGGCTATCATTATGAGCATGTGCTGTCTCTTTGAAGAGAGCAAAGTCAAGGGAAATGTTCTTGTTTTGGCGGAAATTAACAAACGGTGAGATGGTCACAAAGAAAGGTGAGTGATGCTTGGTGAGAAATGTCAAGAGTTCAATCATAGTTTTGTTGAGATCAGACCTGAAGTGTCCTTTTGATGGCAAGCCAGATTCTGACTGGAAGGTATCAAAACTGCATGGAACTACAACTTTCACTTCGCTTGCCACATTTGCTCTGCCCAAAGCTGTTTGGACATTCATAGCTGCTCCAAGGACAAAGGGATGGAATTGCTCACCAAAACTTTGAAGAAACGGCTCATCTCCAACAGCAACATACCTGTAAATAGTCCAGTTGGTCTCAGTTTTTACCAGAAGAACCCACTCCATAGAATGTTAAAGCAACACTCTCATACAAAAGTAGAATTAAGTTTGCCTCTCATAACTTGGTCATATACAGAAAAGATATCATTTCTAGTTTCTATTACACTATGAAATCTCCCATAAGAATGAATTCATTGGCTTGTCCTAATTTTGAACTGCAGAGTTGATGAGAACAAAGACAGAAGGCATCTTTCCATCACATCTCAACTTCAAATGTCCTTGATTAACATCGGCTTCTAAAGATTTATGGCTTTGGTGAGAATAATCTCCCTTCTTTAGGTCCATTCTTCGATTTCAGTAAAAAATATAATGATATTTCTGACTGAGATGAATGTGAAAAAATGAGGCAGAAACAGAAGCTCCATCATCGCAAACTCTCAAAAGAATAACAACTAAATTAAATAATCAAAGACTATTTATAACTACGTGGCAGACGCTAGGGAAATTGTATGTCTTGGGAAGATGGTGCTAGAAGACAAACCTTACCTCAAAAGCATCACTAAACAGAGATCAATAACAGCAGTTTTACATGCTAAAATGTTGTGGATCAATTTGTAACATACAGATCTAAGAGGGGCATCTACTGAAACTATCAACAGATAGTTCCCAACAGGAAAACACTTTAGACATCTTCTGGTATTTTTATGATACTAGAATGCAAGCCTGTCACTTTAGCATCTTCTAATATTTTTATGATCCTTGAATGCGAACCAGTGGAACTGTCCTTGGAAAAAACCAACAGATCATGTTGCCAGTTTTTTAGGAAAGAAAGACCATAACCCTGTGTTTAGCTCTCTACAATATTATATTGTAGCAGGAGCAGCAGTTCCAAAAGCCAAATGGGAATGCATACTTATATACGAAGGGGTTATTATCAATATCTGCAATGATCAATATTTAACTACCAAGGGTTTTATGTTTCTCTGCTTCAAATTGCAAGGTTTTCAATAATGTTCCAAGAGACAACAACTGAATGCCAAGATATCAACAGAATAAATAGATCTTCAATGCAGTGTCAAAAATTACTATGGTGTGCCTTTATTCATAAGTGTCTAATTCAGAGCATTATATTTCTAAGCACGTATTAAACTATTAACAAATTTCACTTTCTGGAGTAACTGATTAAGGTAATTGTGCAATCAAGATGATCCAATTCTCTCAAATGTGCTTGCAACAATAACCTAAACTAGAAGCGTGGAACATACACGGACACAATGCATTAATGTAAATTAAACTTCTATCACACCAGCAATCAACCAAATACCAACCAATACAGCGGGCTATCCACAGTTTGCTCTGAAAAACTAACATTAATTGAGAGTAAGAACACAACTTCCACAAACAGAAACCCTATATTAAGGTAGCCACATTCTCATTTCCAAGAGCATCTAAGCAACACTAGCAAATGTTAGTAAATATAAGAACAAAGAAAACAAAATGACATACTCAATTCTGACTCCATTTCCGCCGCCAGAAGTAACATATCTGGTGACATTATCATGGACCCAACTCTCGGCAGCTTTCTTGGAAGAGTTCAAGCTTTTAAGCATATGATTGGGGATGCCAACAGTAACGCCAAGTTTAGACCCAGAAAGCGCTTGAAGAACAAGTGGGTCAGCATCGAAAAGCTTGACTTTGGTGATGTTGTTGGACTTCAAGAGCTCCACCACCTTAGGTGGTGGCAGCGGGTGTGAGGCTGCGGTGCCCCAGTTCACACCTATAGCTCCAGCCAATGAACCCATTGAAAGGATTGTTAAGAGGACGATGAGCATGCCGAGATTTGGAGACATTTCAGTGACTGAAGAGTGTTTTTGCCTACAGAGTCTTCAGAACAAGAAAGGAAGGATTTTTTTCGGGTGCAAAGCAAAAATGTCAACTCGCTTTGTGGGGCACTTTGCTTTGCTTTTCTAGTTTTCTTCTAGTTGTTTGATTTCAACTCCAAGACAGGGAGATGCCATGAATTGAAATGCATGCCATGGTTTCATCATGTATGCATTTAAAAAAAAAAATTAATGTTGATTATCAAAGGAAGTAAAGATGATTATTTGGTTAATCAAAATAGTTGAGACTACCAAAAATAGAATGTAAATTAAAATATAATCGAATAATATGTAATATTGATTGCCAAATTATATCTACGCGCCAGTCACGCGCTCATTTCTTTTCAACCCATCTCCACCTTACACGTGTCACATATTTAACGGTTATAGATCTCCTTGGCGCACGTGGTTCTCTGCTCCCTTGCCTTGGCACCTTATTTGCTTTAGCTTCTTATTTCCAAGTCTCCCTCTGTAACTTGAGCTTCTCTCTCGTTAACAAAGATTTGATCTTGCTAACAAAATTCGTCTCGGTCAGTTTTCTTCTTCAGTCTCATTGAGAGAGACTCGGCTTTTCTCATTCTTATTCTGGTTTCAAGTCGTTAGTGAATGCAAATGGTTTTTCTTTTGTGAGATTTTCCAAGAAAAATGTAGGCGTGGGGGTTGGTGGTTTTAGGTTCAAAAGAGGCTCATAACAGACCCTTATTCGATGCAGTTTTTTAGCCTCTTGAAGAAGTGAAGTAGGAACTTCTTCTTGTTCCCACCGTCCCTCAGGACTCACTTGCTCGTCATAAGTATACCGACCAGAGTGAGGCAGCCATCAATGAACAGATCAAGTTGGTTTCACATTTTTTCTTTATTTCTTCACAAGTTTCTGCTTAATATATGGTTTAACATAGAAGTGCTTTCCCTTAAAATGGCATTTGATCGTACTAATAATTGATCTTGGCTTCATTCAACATGATAAATGCATCATCATCGTATATTTACATCCCCTGTAAATCTTGGTCAATACATCAGTACGAATGCATGTGCACCATAACTTTGTTTCGCTAATATATTTTCTTATTCTTATTTCCGTTTGATGCAGATAGTCAGTAGAATTCCATTCTTTTTGTGATTTTTTGGTCTGGTGTATCATGCATCGGTTGTGCTTGTGTTTCACTGCTTCGAAACAGTTTCGCAGAGTCCTTGATGATGGCACCATTCGATTAACATGCTTTCAGTCTCTTTTCTTGAAAAGTGCTCTTTCGGATTCAGTTATTTTTGTTTTGGCCTCATGTTTGGATATTCTTGTCTTTTAGGACTGTTCAGGCTACATTTACATATTTAATGGCTTTCCAAAGTTCTTGCAAACTTTTATCTTGTTTTTGGTATTGTAAGGCTTTAGGAACCCACTATTTCTCTTCAATATGATATATTTGCTTCTTCTCTTTTCATTTGCCATAGAAGATTCCGATTTTTAATTTGCCAGAAACTTTTTTCCAAATTCTGCACCTTTTTCTTACCAAATGTTTATTCTCTGGATCAGTGTGGAATACAATGTTTCCTACATTTATCATGCCATGTATGCCTACTTTGACAGAGTCAATATTGCTCTCAAGGGTCTTCCCAGGTAATTCCTTGCAAACTCAATATCTCTCTACTACTATTTGTTAATCAAATTGGTTACACTGACTCATTGGTTGATTACATATAGATTTTTCAAGGATTCTAGTGAAGAGGAAAGGCAGCATGCTGAGAAATTTATGAATACCAGGTAATGCTTACAATACTTGATAACACAGATTTTTCTGTGGCATGGTTCTACATCAATCTGTCTCCAATTTGCCATCTAATCTAGATTTTGATACCTAACACTTTTATCTTATTTTTCTGATTATTACAGAATAAATGAGGGGGAAAAGTTGAGCTCCAGTCAATGCTGATGCCCTTGTCTGAATTTGATCATGCTCAAAAGGTTGATGCTTTCCATGGTACCATTTTTTGGCATGTAATGCACTCTGTATACAAATTTGCGTCTAATACTTGTATCTCCACCTATTGGTTTCCCATTTTTGTGTATGAATTTGTGGTCGTCTTTGCACTATTCATTTTACTCTCATTTCATTGGAGATGCATCGGTTAGTTATTGTAAACAGTCGGCCCGCATCTAATGAGTTCTGTCTGAATTTGAATGTTCCTTTTTTTACTGTTAATTCTTTTAGACAAGACATTCATATAAGATCAATTCATTTTATTGCTTCCATACAGCTAATGTTTATGATTTTTGATTCAGCAGTGGAGCTGGCATCTCTAGAAAAGCTGAACAATCGGAAACACTTGACTTTAGACAGAGTAAAGCCTATCATTCCCCATCTATCTCCCACTGCCCTCTTTCTCCTTTAATTCTACTGTTATCTTACTTTTTATTGTTGCAGAAAAATACATTTTACTTGGATTTGTTATACCCAAAATCCAAATGAGCTCTCTGTTGTTCTCTAGATAAATTATTGATGCTTGAACTGTCTCTGTTATGATTTAACACTGCAGACTGTTTTATTTATGTTTTATATTCAACTTTTACAGACTGCCAATGACAATAATGATACGCATTTGGTGGATTTTATCGCAAGTGAATTCTTAACTGAGCAGCTAAAGCACATTTTCATGCTCTCTTTTATTATGTTATTTAGCATGTTAGATTTGCCGAAAAGAATTCTACCTGGAGCATATGATACAGTCCATCTGTTTCTACATTTAGGTGGAGTCCATTAAGAAACTGACAGAATATGTAGCTCAGCTGAGAAAGGCGGGCAAAGGACATGGTAATTCTTATTAAATCGATCCCAACAATTCTTAACTTCAAAAATAAAGTAACTCTTGCCCGAGACACATATACATGGGTTAATTTAATATTTCAGGTTTTACTTAACACTTTGGTTGATTCATGAGTGTTTGAAACTTTGATCAAACCCTCCTCAATAACGCTGTTGCTGCATGACAAAATCATCACATTGATTCTTTCCATTTTCTTTATCTAGGAATAGAACTTCATCTTCTTAAAGATGTATTGGTTGTGTTTTGAGGAAGTGAAATGGGATGAATGATTTGTAGTTAGAACTTAGAAATATGTTGATGTTTAAAAGAACTTCAGATAGATATTCAACTGAGGTTGATGAGAAATTTTGATGTTAGAGAGTTATATTTGGTCACCACCTGCAATTCATCAGCCTCTCAGGTACACTGGTTTGTTTGGATTGAGAAGGTGTGACTGGTAGGATGAAATCGCCGGATACTAAATATAAATTTATTATGATCAAATTTTGTAATTGGAGGTCCATCTATTAATGATTAAAGCCTCTTCTTTCCAGTGAGCAATGGCATCCTTTGTCCCTAATAAATTTAGGCATCAAGTTCCTGTTTTGTTTTGTTTCTCTGTCTGCCGCACAAACTATGTCCCCGAATAAACTGTTTTACTTTGTTATGTTTGTCAACGTAGCACACAAGTTTCTACCCAGCGCGTCAATTTAGCACACTAACATGGGGAGGGGCAGAGAAGGCAATCAAATGGAGCCAGAAACTAGGTAAAACTAAAATCAAAGATTTTCCTTGTTTCATTGCAAAACTAAAATTTAAAACAGGTATTACAACTCATAAACTTTATCGTAACCAGTAGCATCCACCATTAAAAAAAAAAAAACCAATAACAAAAACGTCAAACTGCAAAACTAGCTAACATTGCGGGACTCAAGTTATAATCATCACTAAGCGGTTGAAGTTGCTTGGGCTTGTCTCTTCCTTGCTTCCTCAATGATAGACAATTTAATACCCTTGCCCTTCGGGAGTGAAACCCATGGCTTTGTACCCTTGCCAATGGTAAACACATTACCAAGTCGGGTTGCAAACTCATGACCAAGAGCATCCTGGATGTGGATGGTCTCAAAGCTTCCCTTATGCTTTTCTCTGTTCTTAATGACTCCAACACGTCCTCTGTTCCTTCCTCCAGTCACCATCACCACATTTCCGACATCAAACTTAATGAACTCAGTGATCTTGTTTGTCTCTAGGTCCAGCTTGATAGTATCATTAGCCTTGATAAGTGGGTCTGGGTAGCGGATAGTTCTTCCATCATAAGTGTTGATGTAAGGAATTCCCTTCTGTCCAAATTGCACTGATCGGACCTTGCAGAGCTTGAACTGCCAGAGAAGTTTAAGAACCCAAGTCAGGTAACTGTTACCAATGCACAACCAACAATGCCCCAATGTACCCGCTTTGCTACATCAAAATATAATTTAAAAGACAAAAATAGAACATGATATGATTAATGAACTGAATTCCTCAGTTAAAATTGCATAAAAACCCACCAAAGTAGGCTAATAAAGACAACTTCCACAAGGATTTCATCCCTTAAGGCTTAATTTAATTATATCACATCATAATACATCTTCAAGATAACAAAGTCCAAGAGAAGAATAAAGGTGCACAAAGTGACTTTTCATTGAACTAAGGTGGAACCAATAGTGCAAATTAAGTTTTCAGGACTAACCTTTGCCTCATCATCTCTGATTGAATGAAGGCGGAAACGGCCCTTGGTGTCATAAAGAAGGCGGAAGTTCTCATTTGTTTTTGGAATTGATACAACATCTGGTTGTTGACAGGACAAGCACAAGATTAGACAATTATCTTAAGATAACGTAAATCAGGGAGACTAATCTTTGAATTGATATCACAAATGGTGGAATTATCTGGACAGCAAGTCAGATATTAAAGCAGGACATGGATAATTCACAAAAGAATATAATAGTATGTAGGTTGAAGCATGCATACCCATGAAGCCTGCAGGGTAAGTCTTATCGGTTCGAACCTTTGCATCAACCAACACATGGCGCTGCATCAAAATAGCAATGACTTCACGGTATGTGAGGGCATACTTCAACCTGTTTCGCAGAATAAGGATCAATGGCAAACACTCCCTGGATTTGTGCGGCCCAGATGAAGGCTTGGGAGCCTATACAAACGAAAAAAGAAAAAATTATAAATCGATAATTTAAGAGTCCAAGAAGCAACAGCAATGCCAAAACCATCAACTTACAAATGCACCGCCGAGTTTGTCAAGCATCCAGTGCTTCGGGGCATTAAGCCTCTTCATATGTTTCTTCAAACCTCTAGCCTGTAATACATAACAGTAATTGATAGTTATAACAACAGCAACAAGTGTCAATAGCATAATGCACTCCCATAGATACGACCAAAACTCCACCAACACTGTATGAGTATCATGTACAAAATCAACTAAAGACTCCAAAGTTAATTTTATATTGCAGTTATTTACATCCGCCTACATGACAAACAACCCAGAATTTACTTTAAAACACCAAATAAATTTTAAAAAATAAAAAGGAAGCCACTTTGTCAACAGTATCTTGTAGGAGAAACCATAAAGCTCCAAATCACAAAATGCATGGATACAGAGACAGAATCACTGTCACATAAATGAAACACTACGAAATTAAAAGCCCCATCAGCACAATAAAAAATAATTGGAAAAACCAAAAAAGGACGGGAGTAAACGAACCATGTTGGCGTTCCTAAACTTTAATTCGCCGACGGAGAGCCTTGGTCACCTGCAAAACAAAAACCAAGTGAAATGCTGAACTGCTAAGACCGCCGTCTCGCAAAACCCTAGTCTTGCCTTTTTAAAACACGTGCGCTCATGGTTGTTTTTTTTTTGTTTTTTGGCTTTTATAGCCTAAAAATTAGGCGCAATGCTAATTCTAGCCCACTTTAATTTTTTTTTTTTTCTATTTGTGGCTAAAATATGCCTATTTTAACAATTTATCCTAAATAATATGAGAAAATTATTTTCCCAACAAAATTTATTAGAAAAAATTTAACTCTCCCGATATTATGAAAGATAAATTAATTAAAAAAATATGACAAAATTTGTCAAAAAAATTGTAATGTCCTAAATCCTATGAATAAATTTTGTTGTGATAAACTAATTTTATAGAATTTGAATAAAATTTAAATTTTATTATTGAAAGAAATAATTTTAAATAAAATTTTCTCTTAATTAAATATTTTAAAAAATTAAAATTTTGTCTCAACTTTTGTTATGAATTTTGTTAAAAAAATTAATATTAAAATTATTTATCAACAAATTTGTTAAAGAAATTAATGAAAATTTATCTTGAAATTTTAACTAAATTTTTTTGTTTAAATTTATTACGAGTAATTAGTATAAAAGGAAAAAATTTTAGATAAGATAGTCATATTATATCACCATGTATGATGCAATAGTATTAATATATATAATATAATAAGATTATTTAATTAATAAAATAAAAAAAAATTATTCATTAATTATAAATAAAAAAATTAAAAATAAGTCTTATTTTTTAATTAATATGATATGAAAAATTTATAATATTTATTTTTAATTTTTTTTTTAATTAACACTAATAAATAAACTTTTACTTTTATTTATTAGATAATTTATTTTAATTTTTTATTTATTATTAATAAATAAAATTTTATTTTTTATTTATTAAATAATTTTATTATATAATATATATTTATGATAATAAAACTTTTCTACATAAGAGTTGTTCTAAACAAAATTTGTCCATAAAATTGGAGTTTTACCTGAAACAAAATTTAACTAGAGAAATCAGTTCTTTGGCAGTGTACAGGTAAAATCATTCAAATTACAAGCACACCGTTGGTGACTAGCCCTCTCAGTGCGCAGCCCAAGGAAAGAGTCTTCGCGGAGCCTCTTTAGTGGCGGCTAAGCCCCAAAACCCCCCAAAACCCTTTTGCTTGATATACACGTATATTCTCTGGATTTGTATGGCCGCTATTATTCCTTGATATTACATCCTTCATAAATTTTTTCAGTTTGTTCTCCTTTCAATCTTCTATCAATATGGCTTCTACAAATTCTGAGGTTGAATCAAACAATGGTTCTTCGATTTCAAAAGACCCAGAAAAGCCTCATATTGAGCCCTTTAGAATGCCTACAATGGAGGATATGCGCGCCCAAGAAGTGTGGAACAACTGTGCTGTTCGCAGTGTTGCCAGTGGTGTCATGGGTGAGATCGAAGTACTTTGAATTTTATATTTATTTATTATGTTCAGTAACTAGGTTGTGATTTGCTTCCTTAAAGTTGATTTCGGTAATCAATTACCAGGTTTTTTGTTGTCTTTTATTTGCTGTACTATAATTAGTTCTTGTTAAGTCTACAGCCCGTCGGGCTGATTACCAACAAATTGAGCTAGTTAGCGAGAACGCGGAATATGGTTTTGTTGGCTTACAGTTTGGCTGAAGAAACATGATGTTGCCAAAAATTTTATTTTGAGATTTTCTTTCTTTCAAATAATGTTTCAAGGTTCACAATTCTTTTTCTTTTTTGTCTGGGATGGGTATGCTGGTGCAAGGTTTTGAGCATTTGGGGTACAATCGTTTGATGAGTTTGTTTGTTTGTGTTCTGGATTGTTTCGTAGGCGGTGGGCTCGGGTTTTTCATGGGTATGTTTCTTGGTGCATTGGATAATCCCATAATGCAGGAGGAAATGACTGGGAGGCAGCAATTTATGTACACTTTGAGGCAGATGGGGCAAAGGAGCTGGAGCTCAGCAAAAACATTTGCAGTTATGGGCTTGATTTTTTCGGCTGCCGAGTGTGCTGTTGAGAAGGTAATTGAAGGTTTATGTATGGTCATGACTTTTTAATGTCTTTGCTATTGCAACTTATTTTGAATTCTTGTTAAGGCACGGGCAAAGCATGACGCCACCAATACAGTTGTAGCTGGATGTGTAACGGGAGGTACAATGTCCGCAAAAGGTAATCCTTTCATTGCTCTCATATCCAATATATATGAAGTGCATAAGTTGAGACAAGTAACGAGAACATGAACTTCACTTTCTGCAATGAACGTAGTAAATGTTCATTGCACTTAAAATCCACCATATCAGGGTGGCTAGTATTGTTTATGATCAATTTCTTAAATCAAGAATTTGACCGTGTTTAATATTGATTCATCTTTATTAATCCCTGTATTTGTTTGAGTGAATGAGAAGTTAGATGTTTCATCACATTATTCTCATTAAGATACTCCTTTCTTATATCCTTCTGAGTAATCGAAATTGCAAGTCATTGTTTTTAAGTGGCTTGTGCAATTTGTTGAATGTTCAAGCTATGAAAAAAACATATTTATGACTGAAATGGAGAAAACATCCTTTTATCCGTGTAGCTAGTTGTCTATCATGACTTCTAGATATTGCTGCATCAGTCATAATTTCCCTTCCTTCTTTTGTTCCAATGTAGTGGAACACTTGGTGACTTATACATGGCTGGTATCCCATTGTTTAGAATTTAACATATTATGCAGCCACAGTAATCAACATATAAACAATAAACATGTTGAATGGGACAATAGAGCTTTGGGCATGGTTAGTAAGTAATTTTACTTCTGCAACCAGGTAGGCTAGATCCTTGTGGTTATGTCTCCATTGCTCGGTACTTGTTAGTCAAACCAGGTCACTTACCCGAATTTTTGGTATTTTCTGGCTGGCGTTGAGGTAACTTTCATGTATTGTATGTGGGATATGAGAAGTGTAAAACAAAATATGTGTGACTTCTTTCATGTGGGTATAAAATAGTAGATTCTACTCTTTCTTCTGTTCTTTTCTTTTATGATTTAGTACAAGTAGATAAATGAAGGGCAAACAAAAAAAAAAGGTAGAATGTGGTACATTCTGGCTTGGTCAAACTATGTTCCATTGTCAAATGCCCGTGAAGATGCTGGTCTGTGTGGCACCCTACTGGAAGGGTGGGAATGTTTTATGTTCTGGCTCAGTTATTCAGCTTTCAGTTACTGATTTCATGTCATAGTTTTACTATATTTTTGTGTTCACCTGTCATGGAAAAGAAGATAATGAATATGGTCTCTTGAATGCCATATGATATAACAAGCCACTCATCCATGCTGAAAGCTTGACATTATGACAACCTCTGTGTTCATTTTTCCAGTCTTACATATCCTTTTATGCTTCCACTTTGCATAGAAAATTTTATGTCATCTTATATAGTTTAGTTTAGAATATTAAAGATGCCAACATTGCAACCGTTGTCTTCACTCTCACATCTTATTCTTATTTATTACTTCACTGTGCTCTTGTAACAGCCAAGTTTGTCTTACACCTCCATGTCTGTGTTTGTAGGTGGCCCAAAAGCAGCTTGTGCTGGTTGCGCTGGCTTCGCTGCATTCTCAGTCCTGA
Source organism: Khaya senegalensis (assembly GCA_032402905.1). NCBI lineage: Eukaryota > Viridiplantae > Streptophyta > Magnoliopsida > Sapindales > Meliaceae > Khaya > Khaya senegalensis. Next base: position 8,702,416 of record CP135552.1, on the reverse strand, counting down.
TAGAGAAGTTCTTGGATAGACATACTTAAATGGAAATATATATCCTGCTCCATTTTTGCAAAAGATCATTTTATCCAGGCTTGGACAAGATAGGAACTAGCTTGCGGCAAGATTTATGGATATATTTTTTTTCTTTTTTCTTTTTTCCCATAATCTCTTCCTGATAGTGGAAGGCATATTACTGAAAACACAGGCTCATTATTCATGTATCCCACTTCCATTTTTTTTATCCACTATAGTTTCATCGGTGGATATATATATTCTTCGTGTTTAGGATAAATACAGTATGAATAACATGTAGAAACTTCAATAATTTACAGAATCCATGGGAAGAAAGATTGTTCAACCAGTGCTTTCTGTAACCTGTAGCCTATTTGAAATGGGCAGTCTCGCATTTACCAATTTACTATGTTATATTTCATTGTTATGGTAATCATAATTCCTGTCTTGATTAAATTCCCACCTAAAATCCAAGGATCTGGGCGAGGCTTGAAACAAGTGAACAAATTAACACTCGTTGATTTTATATTTTGTTTATTGCCACGTGCATTTTCCGGAAGTAATCCATTCAGACCAGCACACGTGTTTACATGGAACTTTGCCATCTGGTGCTTCCGGTTTTGTCCATGATTTCTTCGGTCGTTCGGTGGCAGATGCAGCACTAGCGGCAGTGAATCAACAACAGGAAACGGAAGAATCGAGTGGCTAAGCAACGGTGAAAATGTCGAAGGAGGGTGAGGTGGTTTGCGTTACTGGTGGTAGCGGCTGCATTGGTTCCTGGCTCGTCCATCTCCTACTTGATCGCGGTTACACCGTTCACGCCACCGTTAAAGTTCTCGGTTACTCTCTACACCTCTCTCTCTGTTTTCATTTTTTATTTTCCAAAATTATTCCTTTAATTGGTTCCGAGTTTCATGGTCGTTGAAATTTGCGATTTTTTTTTTGGTTTGTGACAGATGACGAAAGAGAGACTGACCATTTGAAAGTGCTAGAAGGAGCGGATACGCGCCTCCGTCTCTTCCAGATCGATCTCCTTGATTACGACACAATCGTCGCGGCAATCAACGGCTGTACCGGTGTCTTCCACTTGGCCTCTCCCTGCATTGTTGACAAAGTTCATGATCCTCAGAAGCTGCTTTTGGATCCCGCTATTAAAGGAACAGTTAATGTACTAACTGCAGCTAAGGCACTGGAAGTGAAGCGCGTGGTGGTGACCTCGTCGGTTTCCGCAATAACGCCGAGCCCAAAATGGCCAGCTGATAAAGTCAAGACAGAGGATTGCTGGACCGATGTTGATTACTGCCAGCAGAAAGAAGTAAGTAGACCACTGACTGCTCTGCATAATTTGTTAAAAAAACAACTCAAAGATGGAGGAGGAGGAGACATTCGCGTTGTCTAAATTCGAATTCTTCTTCATCTGTTTGAGCCTCTATGGTCCAATGGAGATATGAAGGAGTAGAGGCTATCGAGATTGAATTGAAGAAACATTATAGTCGCTCGGCCTGCGACTCACTTTTTTATTTTCCTGCCTTTTCCTGGCTAGCTGAACAAAATAATCGAGTTCGCCCAGCTTATCCCTTTTTTTTTCAAGTAGCATAGATGTTTGCATTGGTCTTTATAACTCCTTATTGGTTTAGTCGTCTCTTCTGCTTGTTTATGGAAGCAGAGCTCAATCCGGCTTTTATTTTGGCTTGTGCCAAATGGGTACGAACTTTCCAAGAAACAGAAACTGATAAGAAAGTGAACAACAAAAACAAGAGCATGAAACTTGAAAAATAAAAGGACAAAAAAAATGAAAAAATCAATATATTGTTAGGCAGGAGAGTAGAGAACATCAAATAGTGACTGGTTTGTGTACTGAGCATTCAGCTCAGAGTTACATCCAATTTGATCTAAATTTGGTTTTCTTTTTTTTTTTTTGGGTTTTTAAATGCATACAAAGAGGTGTATCGTTTGACCACATTTGGGTTGAACTTTTTATTTTCAAGTCTTGGCATACTTGGTTCTAACAATGTGGACTTTGTTGTTGTTATGAATCAGTTATGGTATTCGCTTTCAAAAACATTGGCTGAAAAGGCAGCGTGGGAATTTGCAAAAGAGAATGGTTTAGATGTTGTGGTGGTAAATCCTGGAACGGTGATGGGGCCTCTTATTCCGCCCACACTGAATGCCAGTATGTTGATGCTTGTGCGCCTTCTCAAGGGTAATGCTCTTTACCAATGAAAGTGTGGAGTCATTTGCAAATTATTGTCCTTGAATACAATCTATCTTCACTTGCTAACATTTTTTTCTCGATGCAGTGGTAGATATCTCAAATATATGGTCAATTCAATTGATGTATTAAATTTTCATCCTTGGTTGTGCTTTTACATGAAGCAAGTATTCAAAACAAAATGGATTTTGATGTCTTCATTATAAATTTGTTGCCTGAAGGATTTTCTTTTTTGGGTTTTGTGTTTTTACATGAAACAAGTATTCAAAATGAAATGGGTCTTTGATTGGGTAGAGATCACGTTGGTGACCATGCGATAAAGGGAATAAGAGTATGTTGGGATTGAGGTGTTGTGGTTTCTGCTCTAGCTTTGAAGCCCAGCTGCTACGGGATGAAATCACTAAATGCAAATATAAGTGTAAAAGTGAGTGGTCCAAACTAGAAATTGGTGGTTGCTAAATACTTTATCTATTATGCTTTCAGAGTTAAATAGAATATATCAATACCAAACATACCTAAAGTCATTTCAGCTGTGGGTAATTAGAGTATGTTGGATTGCTACAAATGACTGCTCATTCAATGTATTTTGAGCATCTTATAAATGGTTTGTCCTGTGCTTTAACGAAAGGAAATTGTGCATTTGTACAACAATATGCTATTCCTGTTTCTTTCCTTGCTAGATAAATGAGATTTCATGTTAATGAGGTTTGACTTAAATCTAAGTCTTAGGATGCAAGAGGCACATTTCATTTGCAATTTAACATCACATCCAACACTTTTAAAGTAATTCCTTCTCTATTATTATCATGTGAGTTCAACACTGCTAAGTTCCAATTTTCAGAATGAAGAAAAATGCTTTAACATGCCAATCTGCTGATGTTTAGGTTGCACTGAAACATACGAGGACCATTTTATGGGATTGGTCCACTTTAAAGATGTGGCCTTGGCACATATTTTGGTTTACGAGAACCCATCAGCATGTGGAAGGCACTTGTGTGTTGAAGCTATATCGCATTATGGTGACTTTGTGGCCAAAGTTGCAGAACTTTACCCTGAATATAGCATTCCCAGGTAACAGGTTTTGTCTTTTTGAAGATTATCACTTGAACAATTTTGACTCACTGCGCCTGCATAATGGCTCTGCATCCGAAACAATTTTTGTCTATTTTTGTAATCCACAAAACAGCATCAGAATTTTGGTTCTGTAACTTTATAGAATCATATTGCATTCAAAGACATTAAATGATCCATGCATGCTAGTGCTGAAACAGGAAAAATTTAGAACCTTTAAGAGTTTACTTCTGCTTTGCACCTTTATATACAAGCCTCCTCATTCTTGATTGAAGTCAAACGTCTTGAACTTATGTGAAAACAACTAATTTCAGAATACTCAATTGCCAAGTTGAGGTTCGTTGAGTGAATGTGACATGGAAACCTGTATGAGCATTATTGCATGTCCGGTAGACACACTTTTATTTTGCTTCCTTGTCATGTTTAAGGCTGTAAATCTTTCAATGGATCTCACATTCTCTTTTTATAATTGTACTGCTATAGACCAGTACACTATTAATGTTTTAGTCAGGTTAACTAATAACAGCGACATTTTCTGTGCTATTTCAAACTTGGATTTCAATTCTATCATTCTTTTAACTAATTTGCATGCTTCTGGTGTAAGTGTAAGTCTGTCTTATACAATTTGTAAGGTTGCTTAAGTTATATTCACCTGCATTTTCATATAGATTGCCGAAGGATACCCAACCTGGGTTGTTGAGGACCAAGGATGGAGCTGAAAAGCTGATGAACTTGGGTATGCAATTCATTCCCATGGAGCAAATTATCAAGGATGCTGTTGAGAGTTTAAAGCGCAAAGGATTTCTTACTTGAATGAAAGCAGCAAGTGTCAGCAGCTGTTAACGAACCCATGTCCTGTGAACTTCACAAGTGGTGCTGTTCACGAATCCATGTCCTGTGAACTTCATAAGTGGTGCAGTACTGAGAGCTTGTACGAGTAATTTAGTCAACGGGTAAAGGTCCTGTAATAGCTACCACCTTGTAATTTTTATGTGAAATATCGCAAAGATGAACCAATTTTAGAAGTCGACAACTAATAAATATCATTTTGAGTGATTCATTTGCTGTCAACCCCATACCAAGGAGCTGTTCTCAGTGTAGTAGCCAGAAAAAATATCGGTTAGCAGGATCAATCAGATTGAAAAATCTGACTCATAGGGCAAATAGGATATTCCATCACAAATGGAGCAGATATTATTAAGGATCTTATGAGTTTTCCCATTAGATTGAAGACAAACTCCCCGTGGCCGAAACTAAAACAAAAGCCGGGAGTAATATCAATGGCTAATTGCCTATACGATTCGCATGCAATTGGCTTAATTCATATCCCGTCTTTAAGTCAATCAAACTTCCATGAATTTGCATCAAAGAGTTTCGCTACTTTCTCTTGTACCTGTCACTGATCATCAATTTCTTATTCTCAGCAACTTGTTCAACTTCTGGAGTTAATTCCCATAATGGATGAGTTTCCCTGGAACTTGACTACGAAACACTCTGTCCTTGTTGCTCAAATTTCGTTGTCAATTATCTGCCTGAACTCTTCGAGAACGGCCTTGTATCCGCAGTTGATCTCAAGCTTATTCCTTATGGTAACGCCAGGATTGGACCCAACAATACCATAACCTGCCACGTCCTCATTTCTGTCATCTCCCTTGGTTTCTTTGTTAATGATGCATAAAATTTATTCACGCTAAAAAGTTAACCGCAGATATTATCCATTAACACACACACACACAGAGCCACACACACCCACCCGTCTCTCAAGTTTTACTAAAAAGTTAAAGAAGTGGAAACAAAATCTCACGTCTCAGGGTTCATCCATGGCTTCTCGTTCGACAAAATCCCTATCTCTTGTCTTTTATATTTTCCTGTTCTGCTTCCTGTCTTGTTCGGTTTCAACTTCTGGAACTTCCCATTCAGTTTCAGATACGAAAAAAGTTGAGTTGGGATTGTATTACGAATCCCTTTGTCCATACAGTGCGAATTTCATTATCAATTATTTAGTTAAGATCTTTGAAGATGATGATCTCTCCTCTATCGTTGACCTCCACCTTTCCCCTTGGGGTAATGCCAAACTCAGGGGCAACACCACCTTCGATTGCCAGGTCCTATTGTTAAATTTACCCATTAAATACAATTTTATTTACAAACAGAAACCTTGTATGTGTTGAGTTCTTGATTTACTGGCAATACAATTTAAATGCTTAATAACTTGCTGTTTGATGTTGATTGCAGCACGGCCCATCTGAATGCCTGTTAAACACTGTGGAAGCTTGTGCAATTGATATCTGGCCTGAATTGGTAAGATTTTGCTTTGAATTGAATGTAATCCAAGCTTATAAAATGATATCAGTTCCCCCAGAAGGTAAATTCCCTTAGCTAGTTAAAAGTGTTTTAAGAACAGAAAATTTAATGTATTGCAATTTTATCCCGAGGCTTAGAATTTTAGCATGATATTCGTGTATTTCTTTTAGCTTTGGCCTATGATCCCAATTTTTGTTAACAAAGTAACGTGGTGATGCAGAATGTGCATTTCCAATTTATCTATTGCGTGGAGACTTTGGTGTATGAGCACAATTACCCCCAGTGGGAAACATGCTTTGAGAAATTGGCATTAGATCCGAAACTCATTTCTGATTGCTATACCAGTGGATATGGGACAAAGGTTAGTTTCCGTGCTTTTGTAGTGTTAACTGTTGTCTGACCAGCACTGTCACTCAATTAGTATGGTAATTCTATCAAGAATCGATTTGTGTTAAAATTCTTGTAGTTTGCTGCGTGCATAAACTCTTAGGGTATCAGAACATTGTAAACTATCTACTCATAAGTTAAATATTTTAGATTGAATATAAACCTGGATGCTACTTCCTGCAGTTATCCATCATTAGAGTGCAGGAAAGTTTGCAATCAGGTTGGAAATTATTTATTTTTCTCTTGGATATATTACTTTTCCTGTAGAGTAGAAAAAAGAAATTTTCGCGTCAAAGTGAAATGCAAAGTGAATGAATAATGGAGGACAACAAATGATAGTAGAAAAGATCCACTGTTATGTTGGTTTCCAACAATCATAATTTTGTAACAGGGATCTCTTGCAACTTTGACTGAATGGTTAGGAATTCACACACCTGACCTTATCTGGCCTTCTATAGTTTGTTGACTGTTTAATCACTTGGATTGGCATAACTCTCTCAGCTAGTTTGTTTTTTATTTTGTTGCCTACATTACTATCATCTGCTCTTCTGTTGATGAAGATTTTGCCGGGCAAGTTCTTCTATTTGTTTTTCCTTGTCTTTTCCTCTTTTATTGTTGTTTATTCAATAAATGCCAAACTTTCTCCTCAATATATAGTTGATTGATTTACAATTGGGTTTATTATTATATGCAGCTTGAATTAAAATATGCAGCTGAAACTAATTCTCTTGTGCCTCCTCATCAATATGTGCCTTGGGTTGTTGTGGATGGACAGCCACTTTATGAGGTATGTTCCTTGTACAATCGCTTGATTTAATTGTATACTGTTCTCTATTTCTTATTGCCCTATGGCCATAGAAATGCAGATAAATCTGTTTGAAAACATAGAAGGGAACCTTAAACTCCTTGATTTCTCTGCATTAGAAATATTGATGGGAAGAATCCAGAAAATATCGGGATCTTCAAAAAATGACATTATTTCTCTTGCTTCAGGACTATGAAAACTTTATAAGCTATATCTGCAAGGCTTATAAAGGCAATGCCGTGCCTAAGGCTTGTAGCAAGATATCCCTTATCACCAACCACAGGGTTAAAGCAGAGCCTGCCCTTCCAGTTTGCTACAAGGAGACAACAACATTACCCAAAAGAATCAGATCAGCCATAGTATCATGGGTACGCAGGATGAGCATGACAGCTTCAATGTAGGTCTATTTGTTAGTGTCGCATGCTTTTCGGTGTTTTTATGCATGACTGATACTGTTTATATGTTGGTTTCTTGTCACTTTGTTTATGCTGGCAGTCCCCAATAAGGTGTTGTGACTGAATTATAAGTTGTTAGTTGTTACTGAAACACGTAGTTTAAATCATATGATCTTGTGAATCTTTGATTGATGTTTGTATCGCATATTTTTCGAATGAATTTATTAGTATTTCTAATGTATCAGAATAGGCTGAGGCTGCTCTTGAAGTAAATATCCCTGCTGTTAAGGGAAATCGAGTCTCCCGTAGTATCACGAAACAGTGAGACGCATCGCAAATCTAACACAACAATGCAACAAAATTTGAATTTGGGATAAGTTAGAATTTGTATCAATTTCTGGCCCACTGTAAGCTTGTGGAAGCCAAGCCATAATCATGGAGTTTAAGATCCTATTAACTCTTTGTCTAATATGATGTCCAAGTGTAGCATATCTGGATCAGCCAACCATTCTGGGCAGAGTGGTAAGCGTGCCATCACAGATGCTCCAGCTGCACTCAATATCGTCAGTTATGGTGTTGGTTGGTTAAGCTGGTCAGGTCTTGACAGATTCCTCACCAAATATGCAAGCGTACTGGGTTGCATTCCAATCGGCCCATTAACTCCATGTCCTTGGGCTATGGAGCTGAAGGCCGGATCTCTGTAGTGGGGTGGAATTAGATGGCGATGGAGTATTCACTCGGAAATTACAACCTCAAAATTGACTCGCCCCAAGGCAAAATACAATACAAATTTGAGTTGAGTTGAAGAAAGCGAAACGGCCGAACTAGGAGAGAAGGGGTGGTTGATTTAGGCTGCGTCTTAAAGGAGAGAAAGAGGAATTGATCACGCACCGTTTGTCAGAAAATCTACGCTCCGGATATCTTGTCGGCGACCAAAACAGCAGTTTGTCAAACTAGTTGGGACCCATTTCGTTGTTACGTCAAATCCCTTTGCAATTGCCCGACTACTGCTCTCTCCATCTCTACCTCCAGCTGCTGATTCCCTCCTCTTTCCTTTCCTTTCCTTTGGTAGTAGCTTTTTGGCTTTACAGCCTTTGCTTCTCTGCAACTGCATAGCCGACCGACGGACATGCCCCCTTAGCTTCATATTTCAACCATCAATTGCATGCCCATCTGCTAAGCTCTTAAAACTGATTTATAAAACTAATTGATGAATAAAGGATTGAATTCCTCTTCTATACATTCAGTTTCAGTGTATAAAATTGTAACTGATTGACAAGCCCCCAATTGAATGTACTGAAATAATACAAATGCAACTACAAGAGGATTATAACACCGTATGACCCAAGAGCAATAAGTCTGGACAGTATTTGAGATTATTTTGATCTATCAATATACAAATAACATGATGAGACTGAATTATTTAATTAATAAAAAAATTATAAAATTTTTATTTTAATAATTATTAAAATATTAAATTATTTCCCTTAAAACTCACTGTCACAGCGGTCACATCCTTAGCATGGGTATTGATTAATCACTTAATACAACTCTCTTTATTTATTTATTTTTTTTTTGGTCCAAAATCAAGAGATAAAGAGATTAAACGAACGACATTGTCTTGTATGTTTCCAGAAGTAAACGACGTTGTCGCGAGTCGTGTGGCGTGACTTCATGCGAGTGTCACTGCCTGCATAAGTTTAACGGCGAGCCTGGAATTGAATAATACAGAAGCTGACGTCCTGCCGTGATTCCATTATACTTTAATTCTCCTTCTAGAATTATGCGTCATCATTGATTGTGATTAACAGCTAATTACTTAAAAACTTTTATATTTATATAAATCGAAGCTGTGATTAGGTCCCCTGCACAAGTTTGATCATCCTGTACAACCGCCAACAATATGCGACTTCATTGAATGGAAGAATATCCGTCTTTTGTCAACTTATGCTCTATTGGGTGTCTGGTTCTATGCATTACGCTTAGGGTATTTACATTAATCAAGAGATTATGTATCTTTTAGTTTGATTTTGATCTTAAGAATTCCAGATTAAAACCCCGCATGACTGCTTAACTTTGCAAGAAACCTTTTTAACCTATCCTGACATCCAAACCTAATTTACCATGTTTTCAGCTTTCTTGGACCTGAAATAAAGAGCGAGAGAGAGAGAGTGATTGCAGACGCATGTCTTTGTGGTTTTCAACGGAGGAAGAGTCACGCTCGTGCATTCATCCTTGGCAATTAGTCATGGAACAGTGGTTGATGTGTTACTGGTAACAAAAGTCTACTGTTTACTTTAACTGATTGCTTAGAAGTTGGAAGATGTCTGCGACTGTAAGCAACGCATGTCCCACCTGTGACAAGAAAAGCTTGTCGTTGTAGGAGGAAGTGGCGATTACGGTAACAGTAACAGACACTGAAATGCAATTTAAAATGACGAGTCTTGAGGTTTTATGCCCCGGTGTCAGAAGCCCAATGGAACAATGGAGGAGGAATTCTTTCCTTCTTCTTGAATTAACCATAGGGTAGTAGTCACTAGTCTTTCAAATCATTGCCTAATAGTCTTAGCATGAAAAGGAAATTGTCGACACCGAAAATAATGAATCTCTCAGTCGATACAATGCACTAACGTGTGGACATGAAGTGGAATTTTCTAGATGAATGAATTGATGAAGGACCCATCAGCTATCCCAGTTAGAAAATTGGTTCATACCAGTTTCGGAGATTGTTCCCAGGATGGTCCCGACCGGTTTAATTAAAAGCTTGTCCGGACCATGTTATTTCCCACGACTCTCGAAATTCTCACGCACACACGAGCAAGCCCTAGCCAGCACCATATTTGGAACTAGACAAGCTTTCAAATGTTGTCTAAAACACAGACCTGTAAGTGACTTGACTTGTGCACAGAAATTGCAAAAAGAGGGGCAAAATCCATAAATAACCTGACCAAACATACCAGAGATGACACCTTCCAAGTTTTAGTAGGGACCCCCTTTGAAAATTGGTCTCGGAAAACCATCCAAAATGTACTCGTGATTGATATGTATACTTTCAAGAACGTCTTATGTACAAGTACATGTAATACATCAATATACTGGTGCAAATTATTGGGTGCAATGTGTTTGAGTAAATGCTAGGACACTGCCCCACGTGTTATGGTTTTGCCCGTTTGTTTTTGTGTTCAAACAAGAGCATGTGGTGATGAGTTTTTCAATTATTTTGTTTGCAAATTGAGTATATGTTCCATTCAAGCCATGCTGCAAGTCAATAAGTAATAATAATAAGAAATATAATATTGGGATGGTAATGTTCGACAAGACTACTCGGCGCAGTTGCCTTCAGAGAGCCCCCACGCCAATGCCGCCCACCCACCCCACAGGGGGCCAGCTCTCTGACTCTTCACTCCTCCTCTTAAATGAAGTGCCACGGGCTTAAACGAAAACTATGAATGCTTCCATGTCACGACAAATGCATAGTAAATGAACTCAGTAGCTAAGCTCTGAGGGTTTTCTTTTTAAACAAAATATCTTCTTTACAATGTCACTTCGCTCCTTTTACAGTTAACTTGATCGTCAGAATTCCCTACCCTACGTACACATGCATATCATGTAGATACAAAGATGATCAAACAAGAGATTGAACTCTCTTTTTCGTTCCTGCTGTGATATTTCAGTATTCTTTGTTTTTCTAAGATACAAGACTCGTAAGCCATACATGCAAATGTACCGAGTTTGATCTGCAGCCGTAGGAGAAGAAGGGAGTTGTTTAAATTAAAGGAAACATCTTCAATCAATTCTCTTTTCCTTTTTGACTTTTGAGGAGAAGATATGGTTAAAGCTACAAATGCACCACAAAAAGTGAGAGATAAAGTATTCTAATTAAAATTATGTGATTCTACAAAAAGCCAGAACAGAAAGAGAAGAAACCGCTCTATGCAAAGGGCATAGCATCATATAGATATATAGATAGAGAAAAGCAAAGGGAAGAACCGAACAAAGAAACATTAATTTAATACAAAATACAATTGAGATCATCACCATGAGTACAGCAATAAATGTTGTATGATTTTATTGGATATGGGTGTACAGTGAAATTGAGAAATGGGTTCTTGTTGGGGAGTGACTGGTGGGCCTATATGTCAATGACAACAAAATATACTACTATCTATGTGTATTTAATTATGGGATATAATAATATATACAATAGAATGGAAGCAAGGGTTGGCTACTGGTCCTTTTCATATTGAGATGGTGGCTACCCAAATAAAATACAAAGAGCACCGATGGCAAGGGATTATTTTTCTATTCACTGATGCTTGCAGCCCCATGTTTCTCTTTCTAGTTGTTGATATCACAGAGAAATGTTGTTTTCAAAGATATGTGTGAGAGAGAAGAAAGAAATCCGATTAAAGAGTAATTTCCCAATCCAAAAAGAAGAAAACAGAACCCAAAGTCTTTAAAATCTGGGAACAAAATCTTAGATCAAGATATAAAGGGAGAGAGCACCTGAGACTGAAAGTGCAAGATGTGTAAATCAGAGACGCAAGTGTGCAACATCGTGTGTGTGTGTGTGTAACCAGAGGCGATACTCTTGGGGAGCCCAGCCAACTAAGAAGCCGGGACCAGATGCACAGTTTTGCCGATGATAGTGATGAAAAAAAGAAGATAAATTGGCTGGGGACTCTACCTAGAGCGTGTTGCTATTCTTGCAAACAATTACAAGCCTCCTGCTACTGCTGCTGCTGTCTCCACACTCCGAGTTGGAGCTAGAAACAAATCACACGCAACGGTAGGAAGAAAACAAGAAAAAAGGGAAAAAAAAAAAAAGGAATTGCAAAGTTATAGACTAAAATAACTATCAAATCCATAATTTAGTTTTAAGGGTCAATTCCATCTTAATTGCACTGTGTATCAGTGATCTCCACTGGAGAAAGAAAACCAAATAGATTGGTGGAATTTTTCTGGTACATGAATTTACTTCTTGTTGGAGCTTACCAGGTCAAAACAAGAAACAAACAAAATACCATAATCATACCCAGCTAACTTGTTTTCCTGCCGTATGAAATGATGGAAATATAAAGGATCTACAGCTAATTACAGATTACAGCTGATAGTCCAAGAAGAAGAAGGGTTCTGGGTTTTTGCTCAGTTTGATGGTGCATATGTGCATGTGTATGCTTTCTTTCAATCTTAAAGTTCATATAATGACTAACATGGAATCATAGATGGAGAGATGAATATGTAACAGAATCTACAATTGAAGAAAATTAGGAGGAATATGTGAAGAGTTAAAGAGAAAATAGAGAAGAGAGATTTCTTACTAGATTTAATTCTATCTAATTCTTGTTCGTGTAATCGATCCCAATTATAGGAGAATCGTCAGAAATATATTGCTCGTATCATCCATTAGAGACAGATAATAATAAAAATAAAAAATAAAAATAAAAAAACAAGAAGAGAAGCTATACTGTTGTAGTTGTTGCAGCAGCATTTCTTGCAACCACAGTGCTAGCTCCACCTCCACCATCACCGCCAACGCCACCACTTCCCTCACCTGCGGCACCGCCACCACTAGTTCCGATTCCTTGGACAGTATTTCCCGCCACCGACACACTCACCCCCACGGCTGTGGCTGTAACTGTGCTAGGCCTTTTTCGCTTCTTCTTCTCATAAGGTATTCCTCTAGCTTTAGCCTGCCCTTCCCTAACTTCCCTTAAGTAAATCCTCACAGCCCTAGCCCCAAAGGGATTCGACTCTGGCCGTCCACCGTTCTCTTCGTAAGCCGCCCTCAGCCGTCCGATCAACGCATCCAGACTTCCCCAAGCCTGCTTTAACGGGCAAGCACACGGAGCAGGCGGGATCGGATGTCCAAAATACGGACACCCAGAAATATGGACCTTGGTCTTTCCAAACTGGTCTAGGTATTTCAAGAACTCAATCACATGTGCGCCACTGCAACGAGCTAACGTTAATGGGGGCTTGTGGTTTTTAAGATATTGCAAGAAAGTGTTCCAGTCTCTCCGCTTCTGCGACTCATAGCGACTCGGCAGAGCTGGAGAAGAGGATTCCGGTGCTTGTGGTGGAGCTGAGCCAGTTGGTGCTGATGATGAACCCTCGGCCGTATTTGGGTCAGGTGCTCCGCCTCCTGAAGCTGAATCCATGAGAAAATATTGAAATTAAAATAACGATAATAATACCAATGATCACCTATTTTCAACTGTTTTCTCTGAATTTCAAAACCGGTGGAGGGTAATTTCAAACTTTCTCTCTCGTTCTATCTCTCTCAAGAACAAACAAAACATCAAGCTCTCTCTTTCAGATTGATCAGTGGTTATTAGAACGTTCAGGACAACATATTTGAATGTTAAGCATGCTCTCGGTCTCTTCACGGGAAAGAGTAGAGTCTGTTTTTCCTTTATTCGCGAGAATCAGAGTGTTTTTGGGAAGAAATTCAAGAGAAAGACAGAGAAAGAGAGAACGCTCTTGTTTGATGGGACGTAAAAAGAAATTTACAGGATGAATGAACGACCGAGACTTTCTTTCTCTTAGTCTTCTGTACAGATACACGAAATACAAATACTGTTCATTCATTCATTCATTCCCTTGTGAGAGAGAGAAGAGAGAGAGTGTTAATCGTTGTATATATATCTATATATATATATAGTATTCATTTCATTCACAAGTCACATAAACACATGGTGGCCCCTAACGACGTGACATGTTTTCTTATTCACCCCCGGCGGCCCCCGCCACTCTCTGTCTTCTTATTTTTATATCCATCCCACCTCCTCTCCGCTGCGTGTACTCCACATTCCTCTCTCGTCTTTCCACTTGGGAAGGAGTATGCCGATGCGTGACTCCAACGAGCAGTGTTTGCCTGCCGAAAGTCTGGGATCGATGAAAATTAATGAACGGAGTTTTCACTGCGGCAAATATCTCCGGGGTTTTCACCCCCGCCGGTTTCATAAAATATTCCATGCAGGCTTCTATTGTCATGCGATTAGGGTTTGTAAAGGGATTTTATTCTTATTTTTCCGTTGCTTCGGCTGGCCGTAACCTTAATTAATTAATGGATTAACGAATCATAATTCTGAATTAAAGATCTTGTTCTTACTAGTTAACTTAAAAATCAAAATTTGAGACGATGATAATAACCATTTTGTCATATATATGAAAAGGATAATGATGCAAACTCATCATTTGGAAGAGGAAAAAATACAATAGAGATTCACCTCGATTGATATGCCTTTATAATTATACATCTTTCTTTGTCATTAATTAAATCCCAGTTGACTCTCGAGTGTCAATAATTTGTAACACAAGGACTCTCGATTCTATCCAAACTAGGATTCAAGTAATCAATATTTCAACAAGACAGATCAAGGAACAAGTTAATCACTTCTTAATCTTGAATTAGTGATACTAATTTCATGGCCGCGGAACAAAACCAGCAGACATGTCTCTGCTCTCTTTATTTCTTTATTTAATTGTTTTCGTGATGCTTCCTCTCCAGCTCTGCAACCCCCACGAAATAAGATTATTTTTTTCTGTATATTAACGATGAATTAATAATAAGGGAAGGGAAGGGAAGGGAACAATGGCTTACAACAGACGTTACCAATTAAGGGAAGTACTGTTCTATTTAACAATGAAGATTGTTCCAAAAAATGCCCAGATGAGTTGACAGCTATGATATGACCTATTGAAAGGACGCAGGGTATGAGTTGGATTGGGTTGGGTTGTGTAGATTAATTTCACTAATAATCTCTTCCTCACTCTAATCACGTTCACTCATGGCATGGCATGCTCTGTACTCTTTCGCTCATCCAAATATGGAAACCCCACGGAACTCCATTGTCTGATAACATTTTCATTCATGGACTGGACGTCACCTACAGACAACACAAGATCCACCCTCTTATCCTACGGATGCCCAATTGTATTTATGTGCAGTGCTTTTCTTTTTATTTTCTGTACATTCTTAATTAATATCGCTTAAATTATGTAATGTTAAAGTTTTTCGTTAACAAAACCAAAGATTGGAAGATATGTCTGCATGTTTCTGAAAATACACCGATCTTCAATGGAGGGTTTAGCTTGAAATGTTTATTAATCTCGAGTTCTTCAAGAAATGAGAATGGCAGGCTTTTGGTCAATGGAATATGCCAAAATTCAGCTTAAATATTACACAAAAATGGATTATATTCTATAATTAGGCTCTCTTATGGCTTTTCAGCGAAGAACAATTTTATAGAATCGTATAAGCTATATATGTTGATTGCTACTAAGTTGGATTGTCGAAAGCTACACGATCATACCACTTGTATGAGTAATTCTGTCTTTATACTTTTGGTATGACTGGGTTGAATAGATAAATTATTTAAAATTCTTGTAATTCTCCATGAAATGATGTACCTATTATTGCACTATTTGATTCATTTTCGTTTTTAGTTATCCTCTGGTTGTCTGTGTCACCACCAACCGAGATATGGTGGTCCAGCATTTCCTAGCCATCAGTTTTAACGAGCTAATCATATCAATGAGGATGTTGTTGGGTTATATATTATCTTTCATGATCATTGTAATGAAGATTATTTCCTTGATTTGGAAGGAGGAAACTCTATTTAATTAACCCCCCAAAAGAAAATAAACAAACCCATATGTCCTTTTAACAAAATATTGGAGATTGCGATCGAGGATTCTTGCTATCACAACTCACATGTCATCTTATTTCCAAGCCAACTTGACTAATAATTTAATAAGAGGGGGCCTCGGATTCTCAATTTCAGGTTATGGCCAATACCATATACCATCTGTGAATAATAAAATTGAACTTGTTTAATTGGTAGGTCATGAATCCCGTGACACATTGTCGAGAATTCTTGTATGTTTCCGTTGAGTTACCCTCGCGTTCCCAGAAGAAATTGAAACATTTTTGACCAAAATTGCATCTGTTTGTACTGTTGGGATCATTCAAACTCTCAAATCTCAACGGGGTTTTACCCTCTTTCTTTTTTGGACTGACTGTGTGTTTACTGTAGTTAGTGGACAGTAAAATGGTGGAAAGAAATGTGATGGTACTACCCCTAATGCGTGCGTAAAGCTGAGAAAAAAGAAAAGAGCATCGGGGCTATCACCTTGTCATATTGAACAAGTTAAAGGGTACGATTTGGCTACGGATTTGGAGGCATTCTTTTAACTGATAGAAACTTGAGTCTACCATTACTGAAGTGCACAACAGCAAGTGTATCTTCTTTTGTTTGATAAAGATTGCGGTGTGGGGGCATGTCAGTACGTAAGTGGGATTCCTAATGTATCATTTCATTCAAATTGAAGGAGAAAATAATGACAAACGAGGGGTTTACCTGTGAATCCTATGTATCTTCAACTCTCGAGTTGACAGAACATATGTAAACGTGATTGTATAGTCAATTACAACACGACCATCGATCTCTCAGGCCGGATTCATTGTTTGGACTGATCATCCGGGCCGAAAGGGGCATCTACAGCCATTTGATCAAACGTAATAATCAATAATCACGGGGTCCACGGAATATGATACGTTGATTTTAAGATGTATTTTCCACGGGGATGGAAGGAGCAAGCTGCTTGCATTTACGCTGTATTGTGGGGTATCATCATTCATCATCGCAGAGTTTAATTTTATACCATACAAAGCTTGACTTGAGAGTTTACATATGGCCAGTTACCCGAGGTCAAGGCTAGAGAGACATTAATGGCAGACGACAAATTTCACAACATTTGGAGTGACAGACAGTACATAAACCATTAAGAAACACTTAATTAAACGACGACGGAGAGCAAGAATCTGAGTCTTGAGGGTACATGTTTTAGCTGTAATCTGGAAAGTTTTACAGTACCAATTAATCCATCCGCAAAATTAATTGAGTTTGGTTAGGTTTGTGAAGAGCTAGAGGTCAGCTCATCCTCGATCATATGCTCACCAAACTCTTGACAGAACACAACTGAACTGAACTGAACTAGAAATCAAATTGATCAATCATTTTGTGTCCAGTTGTAACTAGCTAGATTCATTCAAGTCAATCAGTCATAACTCTCAATTAACTATCAAGGATCCTTTTTAGGTCGCGGCCCACTTTGCATTACTATGACAACAACGTTACAATAATCAAATTTTCAGGCACTTAAATTTCAGGCAGCATTCAAAAGCTGCTATAAATCACAAATGAAAGCAACCGGTCTTGTAGAAAACCAGACATGGTAAGATACATAGAACAATTGCCATTGCCATGGGATATGCATGCTACATTAATTGGGCTGTCGGCCCTCAATTTTGTAAGATCCCAAATAAAATTTTAAAATGTAAGTCTTATTAAATTTAATATTAAATCTAAAAATAAAAAATAACAAACATCTTAAAATTTTAATTTTAAACTTAATTACTCGTCAATGTGAATTGCTTCAAAATAACAAAATATTATACGCGTATATATACACACACACAATTAACTGATATAATAATAAAAAGAAATACAAATATATAATTTTTTATTTATATCTTTTCGTTCAAAAATTAATTAATAGTTAGATATTATAGTGGATCGAAGATAATAATTAATAAAAAAATTATGAGTGGCGTATGGAAAGATAGTGGTGATATCGTACGGTGTTATGCAAACTTTATGATTTATTATTCATATGAATTTATTTTATTAATGCAAGAAAAGAAAGCTAATCCGATGCTTTTCATTTCATAGATCCTAAATTCAAGACAACAAAGATGTCAACTTCACAGTCCCACCACAAACGATTCTCTTTAATCATTAATCACCTCAAGCAAAGCAAAGCAATCAAACTTATATGGCTATGAAAATCAAACCCCGTGGGATATCCTTAGCCTTGAATTAATTACATTTTAGTTATAAATTCATCACTCAATATGCATAGGGGGCTAATATTCTTGTGCACGGCCATGAATGACCTGGCAGTGAGCTAGCTAGCTACTTATCCATGAAAATTTGCCCCGCAGGTGCGAATTGAATACCAAGATTAAGACCTGTCGATGCATGGATGCAATAATTGAACAGAGAAATGGTTTTGACATCCATATATAGGCTTGATGGTTCACAGTCATGTTAATTTGACCTTTCACTTGGTTCTCAATGCTTAAAGATAATTGTACAATTGCTTTGCAGGCATTAAGAAGAAAGTTATATGGTTCAGACTTGTGGTACATGTATATATTTTCATTGGAAGTTTTCTACCAAACGATCAAAGATCTATTTCTTACTGCTATCGCAGTCTGATTACATCCGGTACATGTACAAAATGTGTTCAGTGATGCATCACCATTCATGCATGCCATGATCTTTCGTCTTTGCTGAAAACTTAAAAAGCATCCATGCTTATACAAATATATATGCATGCGTGTAGGAATCTGTACAAATTAATATCTTGGTTTTATTTATTACCACTCACCCAGCGTCCATGTCGGGTGTTGCCATTTCTGTTGAGAGGGGTCTGTTTTCGTGTGATGCCGTCCCTCAAGTCATGAAAGCTTGGTATGTCTATTTGGGTAAACCCCACAAGTTATGTAAAACAATGAATTAAAAAAAAAGAAAGGAAAAAGATGAAGGAAAACTACACGCGTATAACATTTTAAAACGTTATCTTTAGCCAAAAGTTAAACCCACAGATTGATGATCACGAATGTAGGTTATGAATTCAATGTTAATCATCACTCGAAAGAAAATCTTTATGCCCATCAATCAAAACGATGATTTTGACACTTGTATCATTCAGTTGCTAGTTTTCACGAACACGAGAAGGTGTTTAATTTTAACAAGTGGAATAAAACAATAGGGTTGCTCTGCTTTCTTTGTTTTTTGTTTTATATCCGGAGAAAGACTTGGTGGTGGGAATCAAGACTCACACAAGTAGGGAACAATTTTTGACGAGTGCGTAGTAGGGTTTGCCTTTTTGCTTTGTCTCCGAATTGTGTTGATAATGAGTGAAGCAAAAAACACAATATCCCCTGTTGAGTTATGGGTGTCTTGACCAATGAGTTGACCCCAACCCTACCTTACGCTACCCGACCCCTACTCCTACTCCTACGTCTATGTTTCTTTCTTTCATTTAATTTTGGACCATCCTTTTCGTGGGGTGGCTCAAGCCCTACCCCCACCTAGCTACAACTACCCAAATCTGTTACCCAGATTTCTGTCACAATAATACGTTTTACCCTCTTGCCACTAACACTTTGTGAAAAAGAATTGATTTCTGAAGTAATGGATATCATACAAGTCCATTTCATTTCCATGAGATGCTAGGATATATCATATATGGTATCCAGAAACAATAAGGGAAGAATAGTGTTCCACAAGTGTATCTATTTCTTGTTGATAAGCCCTGGGAGTGTTGCATGCATAATGACTGCCGTTGACATGATCACTGGTGGAAAATATGATTTCCCGGAGGATGGGTTCGTGACCATTGAGAAGATTACCCGTGCTCAAAACTTTTCTCCAAGTCTGATTAGCAGTGGGTGCCATGAACACATTTGACAAGACAGGTCGCTCGCGATTCCTTAATTGCAGCTTCATGTCAAACTCCTGACAGAAATAAGAGAGGCATACCAGTCCGAGTTTTAAAATATCACAAGGATGTTTCTGCTAAAGCAATGGCATATACCATGAAGGTTTACATGAACAATCAGATGGTCATAACACCAAATATAATCAAAGTTCACTGCTTTAGGAGAAGATATAACATTATATGAAATTCAATAGCAGTTGCATTTTAAGTTGTTTGGGAATAACACCCTATGTGATGAAATTTGAAGCCTCGTACAAATTTGAAAAATCATTTTTTAATTTTAATTTTCAGCCCAATGGAAACTACATACCCAGTCAGATTTCAAAATTTATACTAGATCAATCAAAATGGAGCTTCTTGGATGGCTGGGAAACATCTGCTGGACTGCTATCACAGAATCAATGTTATGTGAGAGAAAGATGTCTTACCATTTGAAGATCAACTTCGTCTGAGCCCATTCCCATTTTTGGAAGGTAAAAAGTTATAGTAATCACTGAGAATTGCTTCAGAAAGGCGTGGAACATGCAAAAATTTACGACAAAGAGAAGCTGCAACAGTTAACTTCTCAACATGCTCAAAGACAACACAGAGCCATTTTGGGTCTTTGATGGTCTCACTATCATCAGATAAGTTATTTGCTGCAACCAAATACATTTCACACTTCATCTATCATCTACTTAATGAAAGGAGTGCAAACTTGCAAGCAAGATGACCAAGTTAAAAAAAAGGCTATACCTTGTAAAGTTCTTAGCACAGATGCTTAGTTAGGTAGATTTGATCCATCTTCATTGTCATTTGCTTCAAGGCTCCAAAATTAGTCTGGTTTAGTGTGTCAGCTGATGCTCTGAAGGCAGTACAAACCATTTGTTCAAGCAGCTGATGAGGTCACCAGGTTTCTAGGTAACGAAGGATCTGTGGAATTCACGGTGCTCATGGGAAACTAAATGTATTGAGGAGATATTCGAAAAACTGTGAATACAAAATAAATCATCTTAAGCATAATCATAATAAACAAACTGGAAGCCCAAATTTTAGCAAAATAACATTGAAAACAATTTTTATATATCTAAGAAAACTATAAGACATCCCCTGTTATAATAAGGGTTGCGTTCTAGATCTCAAAGCATGTTTGTCTTGATCAAAGTCCTTCTCATACTGTTATAAAAATGACATGTACAGCAAGGAGTTCTGTTGAGAACTTTTGTTCCTCCATCAAGCTTAAAAGCTTTACCTCGAGTCTTAAACTTCAATTTCACATTAGAATATTTTTCCACACTGACCTTTTCTCCTTCTCGATTTGGATCCAGAAGTGGCTTCTGCTCGGAAGACGGCAAAGCAGGGACTTCATTCCAAATTTTTTGCCACAAGTTCCCATGCTCAGACGTATTTTTTGAAAGTTGTCTGCAAGGAGGCCAATCTAACTTTTGAACCCACCATAGCAGGAATTCCAGATAGATCACTTTCTTTAATTTCATCATTCAGCCAATCTCCAGGTGAATGCCACTGGATAAAATCTTCAAAACAGCATCGGGATTTGCAGCTTCAAATGCAGACATGTCTATTCCAAGTTTCCAAAATAAAGAAAGGAATCATTAAAGACTGATAAAGAGAGATTTTAGCATAAATGAAAACTTCAAGCAATTTAAGCTTCTCAATGACAAATGAAACAGATTCATGGGTCTTATGAGTCTAGAGCTATTCAAGCAAAATGGAGAAGGCAAATACTTACAACATCTTATCATAAAAATGACCCAGCATACTCTGCGAATTTCCAAGGAATAGAGAAGGCTACATTTGTGTGCAAACCTCTTCAAAGTTCGTTACTGTAGGTTGAATCTATTTTTCCTTTTCCTTGGCTATTCCACATAAACTAAACTGTTCGAGCACCAAACTAATCTCTGACAAAAGGATGGAATGACAAGCATAGTAAAATTTGCTCATGGTGACTGGTAAGGAACATGAAAGTGACACGACAATGATAAAGGCAATAACAAGGCTTGTAGAGTACAAATAGGGTTATGAAATACTGATGGAAATATGAGAAGATTCCCAGATAGAACTTGTGGTCCTTGAAATGAAAGATATTGAAAGGTTTAGAGACAAAAAGCCCATGTTTTTATGGCAGTCCTGCTGAATAGAGGATGGAAAGTGATCTTGATACATTTCAAAATTCCAGCATATTAGCATGAGGTGGCTGCTCTAAACACCCAAACTAATGTCACGTCTCACATTAGATATAACATGGGTGTATGTCTCAAGTACAA
This sequence comes from Khaya senegalensis, assembly GCA_032402905.1. Classification (NCBI taxonomy): domain Eukaryota; kingdom Viridiplantae; phylum Streptophyta; class Magnoliopsida; order Sapindales; family Meliaceae; genus Khaya; species Khaya senegalensis. The sequence goes on along the minus strand of CP135552.1, from coordinate 8,680,402 downwards.
GGGCAAGTAGGTAGCACCTTCTAATAGGCTAATGGGTCGATAGCAAGCACTCAACCAGCAACAAGGTAACCTAAAATACCATCGCACCACCTAGCCTCCATATTTTTGTGACAATCCGACCTAACTAACATGATATTGTCCGCTTTGGCAGCTCATGGTAACGCAACAAGTCTGATCCTGACCCCTCAGAGTTTTGTTACTTGCATTCAGGTTTCAAGCCCAATACCAAAAATGTCTCATGCTAATTAAGGAAGAACAGAGCATTTATAAGGCATCTCCAGAAGCTCTACCCAAATGATGTGGGATTTTACAAAAAAGTATTCCAAATATGAATAAAATAAAATGAAATAAAATTTTGCATAATCTATAGTAGGTTGAACTAAAAAAAGGAAATTCCATAAGCATGAGAAAGTATTTGATAGTCAACCCACAAAACGCTTTTTAACAAAAGAAAATAAATTTTATTTATAAACAATATTTCTTGGTTCCTTTTTATTTTTGAAAAAAAAAAAACAGAAGAACAAAAACTCCAAATCATCCCTCAAAGTGCAACCTAGCAAACAAGGAAGGTAATGAGGTATACACTCTACATAAATTGTCTAGTCATATTTCAAGCTCCTAATTTCCCTCTAGAAGGCATGGATTCTAATAACTGAAGTTACAAATTAACCATGTGAACATGTCTAGTGCTTTGATTGTATTCCATTCCATTTTCAACAAGCTTCCCTTTCTCTAATAAAAATTTCCAAATTTCTTAGTATAGGAAAAATAGCTAATAAAGGCAACATCAAATGACGCTTCCAACTATGTGACATTGTCAGACTATGATGAAGAATAGCACTTCAAACATGTTATTACCTGATGATAAGATATCTCTCTCCAATTGAGCAGAAAATTCCTGTAATAAGATGGTAGGCAATGCTTTCTCAGATGAAAATGATGAAGTTCTTCGTGTAACAATAAAAAGGGAAAACTAACGATTAGGGAGAAATATTTGCACCGAATGCATACCCATATAAGAGCTCTCTTCACATGGTGAGAAACCCAATTAAGCATGGATGAATTGGAATATTGGGATGAAAAAGAGATTCAATGCACAGTATATCCCAGACTTAATGCCTAGTTAAGCTACCCTTTTCTTTACTTCGGTGTGATCAAAATCTAGTACTTGTGCAGGCCTAACAACTTTATCACAGAATTCAACTAGCCTCCATATATCTCAGACAACCTGTACTCATGTCAAAGACCACAGCATAGGTGGCTTCTTTATCAAAGAACCAACTGATTAAACAGTTCATCTTTTAATTTTGACAAACTCCTACAAGTTTTGAAATTTGAAATGAACCATAACTGCCCAAAAGGCAAACATATTAATAAAAGTCCCACTTCAAAACTCATTAGAATGCCTTTAACAAAAACACAGAAACCTTTATTTCATTTACAGTTCAATAGGCCCCAACAAACTCATATACAAAATTGGTTTGACAGGAGTTGCCACAATAATGATAACTTAAATAACACTGAAGAACAAAGAAATTGTATATAAAGAATTGAAACTTACAAATGAATCACGAAGGGCTTCAACAGCACAAAGACATTCTTCATGCATGTCTTCTGTCATAAGAGGTGCAGCCTGTGATGATTTAGAGAAAATATTACTCTTATATTCACCACAATTTGATAGCAGAATTAAAAAGTTGAAAGAAAGTCAAAACAGTCCAAACATATCGGCATGCATGCTCTGTTGTGACTTCAAAAGCATAACAGACCCCAGAACGCCAGCTGAAACCACCCCAAACAAACCCCACCCAATCCACCATCCACACACCACCTCCCCCTCCCAGACCCCCAATTATAATATCATCTTTAACTGTTCTAGGAATTTATTAAAGTTGTTCACCACAAAAAAGACTATTCAAATGCCCTCATAATAAGTGAATGACTAGATATATCTATAGCCTGAAATCCAATTGAAAAAAAAATTCAAAGCTGGAAAAGAATTAATGATTTCAAATTACCAAAGTTCTAAACTCCAACTTTTATTCTACTGGATATCAATGTCAATATATCCACTGATAAGACTGCAAGAGTTACCTTTTTTTACACAAAAAGATCACATTTTCATTATTTTATATGCTAACAGCATTCTACAGTTGAAGTTTACATTTATTCCATCTATCATCAGAGAATCATTATATTCATCAAAAGATTGTCAGTGCTACCATGCCACCCCATGAAGAATAGATGAAGACATGCAGCCAGGTTAGTCAGATAAATAACCCAACGACAATAAATGGACGATTCACATATTTATGGTCAAAGGGCAAGAAACACACTTCTTTCTGTAGTTTATTCATAGCTAAAGAAATTGCATCTCATTCACCAAGCCTATTGCCCAGGTTATGCTAGTAACTCTTATCAGCAGTTGGAATGCATTATTTTTCAATGCACTTACAGGAATAACAGCAGAGTAATAATCTGTATGAATTTCGCACAATCAAACAGTAACAAGTATTTTCTAAAATAGGTGAAGAAAGAAATAAGTTCAAAGAACAAGTTGCGCCTGTTAAGATCAGCTTAGTGAAGAAAACCAAAGAGTTCTCACCTGCTTTGTTGACCTATCACGTCGTTTCCGGTCAAAGTTTTCATCAGTTATTTGCATATTAGTTGACTTTTCCAAAGGTGATTGTCTACCTGCATTTTCATTCCAAGTACAAATTGATCCGCAAATGAACAAACAATTGGAATCAACAGTTCACCTTTGACTAGATCTTCTGCAGAATACCACTCACTCCATGGACAATCCTCGTCCCTCTGTGTTTTCTTGCTGTTGACAACACCAGGAAAATCCCTAGGTTCTGTTTTTTACCTTATCTTCTCCTCAAATATCATCATCATCATAGGGAAGGGTTTGGTAGGTCAGCTTCATTGTAAAACAAACTTTGAAAAGACGCATCAAGAAATCCAATGTGGTGTAGGCCTTCCACAGTAGATGAAACAGTGTTATATTTTTGCGAGGATAATAATTCAAAATCTAGAGAAATGCAAAACATAAGAAACTCCAAGGCAAGTAATCGTGAAAAAACTTGGGCGTTAAAGACCAATCAAGCAGCTTCCAAGGGAATAAAATAGTTTGTCATCTTGAGGAACTTATAAACTTGGAAACAAACAACTCAAATAAGCCTTCCAAAGGCATGAATTTCAATGGAACTTGGCTACAAATATGACCAGCTTCAAATCTCCTGGTGTAAATTGTTCCCATATCTTGGATTCCAATATACGCATTTCTAGAAGGATCCTCCACCGTAACAAATTCTGGCCACAAACTGGGTCGCCAAATTTACATTAGATAACAATTTAGCTTAGGCAAGCATACAACGGAAAGACCACTGACACAAATACAAATAAAAATTACTACAAAACTCTGTAGCATACAAAAAATCATTCATTGACTACAGTTGAGGACTGAACAATAATTTTTATAGCTTCTGGTCCAAGAAAAAGTGATTTAGAAACCAAACATCAAACCTGCTGCAGTTTGTTAATGATAAAAATGATCTACTAGAATGCTTCATTGAAATCTAAAGAGTGATGATTTCAACTCAAAGCACACCTGGAACAATTTGACAAAGCTATTGCAACTGCACTTAAAAGTTTGCTTGCCTCTGGTGCATTGAAACCACACTGCTGGCACTTTGAGGAGCAATCACCTGGTCAATAACTCGTGTCAAGTGCAAAGAAATGAAAGAATCAAGTGTCCTGGAGAGTGCAAGCGGCTAAGTGAAAGCGTACCAAAAACTCTTTTAACCCCAAAGTGCACTGCAAATCATGCAACGTGCAATCCCAAACTGTAACTTCGCCTGCACCAACCAGAAATTGAGTCATCAAAAGCAAATACTTTCCTGTGTAGAACGTATTTGTAGAGGCAGAAAAGTATCTTTTATACCACTCTTTTTGATTTCGAAGGAGTACTCCATGCAATAGCTTTTCATAACATATTTCAACTCAGATTTAACCTTGTATATATTCTTTGAAGATCGCAAGTGAACTGCACCCTTTTCCTACAACCAAATAAGAGGGAAAATCTAATATCAAAGTTTAAACAGGTAAACAAACGAAAAGGAATAAGACTAAATTGTGCACGCAAGATATTAACTAATTAAGCTGAACGGACTATCTGAAAGCAAAACATCAATGGCTTTTTCCCAAACATCTAGAATAACGAACTGTAATATAGTAATACTAAACAAGCATACTAGACTGCATTACTGGTTCACTCATCACCGTAAATTACAAGAAGGAACTTTTTTCATAAAAGAGAGCATAACAGCAAATTCTTTGGTCCATTAGCCAACCACTGCCCACAAATTGCTGATCAATACTACCACATACCTTTCCCATGAAAAGGCAAGCGTGAAACCATGAAACCGTTCGAACTGCAACAACAAAAAGAAAATCCCTCCATGCGTAAATGTGCTATCTTTCAAGATATAGAAAAACAAAAACAGACAGTGAAGGACTTGTCATTCACTTTCTCTTCTTCAGCTCCATCATCTAATGAAGAATCAACCTTGCTAGTCGATGCCATGAACTGTCACGAACTATAATACAGCTGAATTCCGATTCTCTCTTAAAATTCACAAAAATAAAAAAAAATTTCAAAAAGCGAGAGTTAGATGAATACATTTGAATTTTAATACATGACATTAAGAGACAATGATCCTTACTACTTTAGCATGCAGACATCAGAGACTGGGATTGCGATCTGTTTCGTCCGTTCAAAGGGAAAGGGAACACCGGAGACGGTTGTGAAATATCAATTATCTCCCCGTATTATTTGATAATTACATAATATTCCAAAACATTTCGAATTTATATAATTTGATAATTAAATTTATGAATGACTAAATACATTATTTTACTAATTTAAAATAAATTAAATTATTAAAATGAAAGTAATTTAAATTGAATTATTCAGTACGGTCGTCTCTCGGTGGGCTTTGGCTGGACATGCCAGGGAAGCCGGGCCCATTTAACAATTAGTTCCAGATGGTTCCGTACAGAGTTTTCGCTGATACACATGATTTTCCACAAATTCGAACGTGATTAGCTGAGTTGGTGTTGGGCCCACCGATCAGAAAGTAACATACGATTCCTCCCCCCCATAAGCACGCACCGTCCATGATCCGACAATTTCTATACCCGAAATCGACGGCCCGAAACATTACCCTTTCGGATGATTTTCCGGATGTTTCGGGTCCAGCGGTGGACCCCAGTCGCTGTCTTACCAGGCCCCACTATTCTTCATCATATCTCCCGCGGAAACGCACACAAAAAGCGACGGAGTTTGTTTGTTTGTTAGGTTTATGTCAAGATGATAATTTATGACTTTTCCTTGGGCAATTTGCCTTAATTTGCGTTCAAAAATAAAGTGCCTAATAATTATTATCTTTGAGTAATTTGAATCAAATTATAATAATTAATGTAATATACTCGTATTAAAATTTTAAAAAAATATTAAAAAAGATAATTTTATTACATTAGTATACTTAAAGAAAGTCTTAGATGAAAGCTACTACATTTATACAGGTAACGTGATAAAATTATTTAATTAATGAAAAAAATAAATTTATTTATTTATTATAAATAAAAAAATTAAAAGTGAATCACGCTTTTAATTTTTTAAATAAATTTATATAATTTATTTATAATTTTTTTTATTCGTAACTAATAAATAAATAATTTTTTTATAAATTAGATAATTTTAGTATATCACTTGTGAATTTATTTTATTAAAAATTAATGAATGAATTTTTATTTATTTATTAATTAAATTTGAATAATTTTATTATATTATCTGTGTTGATGTAATAGAACTACTATACTTAAAATTTTTTTAAGTGATAAAACTACTTAATTAGTAAAGTGAAAAAAATTTATTCGTTATATTCTCTACCTAATTTTTTTTTTTAAACTCTTGCAAATACAATAAAATAAATTAAATATTAGTAGTCAACTAAAAATAATGATTTATCATAAATAATAATTTTATTTTTTAAATAAATATATAAAAATATTATTAATCTCTATACAATATCTCTCAATTGTAATAAATTATTTTTTTAATCTATATCTAGTATATTTTTTTTTTTACAAGGAAAATGAAATTAGAATTGTAATAATTAAATGATAACTTACTTAAAATGAATAATATTATTAATTTACCTCATTAATTTTAAATATATTATAAAATTTTATTAAAATAACTAATTAAATTTATGTCAAAACCAACTTAACTAACAACCTAACCTAATGCATGAGAAGATGTAAACTATCAATATGCATGCAAACAAATTTAAAAAAAAAAAACTTTATCAAAATTTAATTATGAATTAAGTAATTTGCCACGTAAGAGAGTGCAAATCAGGTCATAACTCTATTTTGTACGTATTATTAAGATTTAATTGTTTATTAATCATAACTTTTAATATAATTATATTATCAATCAAATGTAATTAATTAAATAGAAAATATAATGTATTACACGTGATAAGATTAAAAAGTGAAAACCTAATCAGAATAATTAAATTAAATTTAAAAAAAAAAAAAAAGAAAGAAAAGAAGAAAAAGCAAGGGCCCACTTACATCATAACACAGATCATCAGAAGAAGAAGGCATCACCGTCGATCAAGCATTATTCATCATAATTCCTCACCACCCTCGATCATACCCCGTTATTTATTACACTCACTCTCCGATACAACAAACCCAACCCATCTTCTCCTCCCTTACTGTGTCAGAACCGTAACATGATCAACAACTTGCAACAATAGCAGCAACGACATGAAAATCTCGCACAAATCGAGCTAACGCTTTAACTTAACTCTGCTCAACTCGGCCGAGTTAGCATTTTACTGGCAGACGAGAGAGCAAGGGGAAAATGGCGGCGGCTATAGAATGCTGGACGAGCAGAGCGAGCACGGACGAGGACGTGGTGGAGCAAGTGTTGATGCGAACTAATGACAGGTCCGAGGGAGCGGCGGAGACTTCGTCGGCGAGTAGTAGTACTGGAGGCAAGGAATATCCGTCTGTTATGCAGAAGAGGTTTCAGCGGTTGAGTCGCAACGTTTCGGAGGCGATTGCGTCGCTGAAGAATACATTGAGTCTGGACTCGGCGACGGCGGGTGTGGGGGCCGGACCGCGTGAGCAAACGGCGTCGTCTAAGATTGAGAGCTGCAGGAAGGTTGTGTGGGGAAGTGTTGTTCGGAACTTGACCCAGTTGTACCCTGGAAGTCAGTTGCCTGAGCGGCTAGTGTCTAACATCCGGAAGCATTATGATTCGTTGCCACTCAGGTTTGTGGTTCTTAAGGTTTTTAGTTGTGTTTGAACTTTTCATCTGTTTGGTCGGTGAGAAAGTGTAGGAAAACAAACGAAAATGGGACGCTGCCCAGATAATCTGAAACCGTGGCGCCATGAGTTTTCTCATATCGTTTTTTCTATTGCTATGCTAAATTTTATCAAGGAGTTGCGTTAAGCTAGTGTGACGATTAACATTTTAGTTTTGTCTTTTTTAATTTTTGGTAATAGAAGTTAAGTATTTCAACAGTTGTCGTTAATATTTTTCGTTTTGGATATCTGATCAGTTATGCTCAAGCGGGATTTGATATGAAAGAAGTGTTTCTGCATGTCAAATTGATTGAGCAAGCCTCCGGTGATGACCGCCCTGCTATAATGATTCAAGAAGTGTCTGATGATGAAGTGCATGGTTCTGTATATAAGCTCACATTTGCATGTAACTCGTTGATTTCATGGCCAGTAATGTCTGGTGCATTAGATAGTGCTTCAATCTGTTGCAAGAAGATACAGATCTTTGAAAAGAAAGGGTTTACTCTTGGGGTTGTTCTTCTCTTGTTTCAAGCTGGACAAGAGAAGTCATATAAGTCCCGGATTGAAAGTGCCCTGAAATCTGCTATGAAAAAGCCTAAACCAGTGAAACTCCCGTTTGGGCTTTGTGGGTGCCAAGAAGAGAACACAAAGGGTAGAGATTTTGGGGAGATCGAGGAGGAGTCTTGTGAGGAGAACTTTAGAAATGGCGTGGAGAATTCAAACATGAAAATTCAGCTTCAGATGCCATTACCCACTTCCTCATTTGTTGTATCGGTTGATGAATGGCAAACAATCCAGTCAGGTGGGGAAGAAATTGGGAGATGGCTTTTGAATTCAGACTATCTTGAGTTTGTTGATCAAATTGGACCTAATTCTTTTAAAGGAGTTTACAAAGGTAAAAAAGTAGGAATTGAGAAGCTTAAAGGATGCGACAAAGGAAATTCGTATGAATTTGAACTTCGAAAAGATTTGTTGGAGTTGATGACATGTGGGCACAAGAATATTCTCCAATTTTACGGTGTTTGTGTTGATGAAAACCATGGGTTGTGTGTTGTGACAAAGTTGATGGAGGGTGGATCAGTAAATGACTTAATGGTAAAGAGCAAGAAGCTTCAGACTAAGGAGATAATGAGGATTGCTGTTGATGTAGCTGAAGGGATCAAGTTCATGAATGATCATGGAGTTGCATATGGAGACCTTAATACACAAAGGATTCTATTGGATAGGCATGGTAACACTTGCCTGGGAGACATGGGTATTGTCACAGCTTGCAAGAGTGTTAGTGAGGCAATGGAGTATGAAACTGATGGCTACCGGTGGCTTGCTCCAGAGGTTTGTATTCTTTTACTTGCTTAGCACATTTACTACAGAAGTTTAACATTGTTCACAACCATCCAATTGATAGAGCTCTCTTTATCTCAGCAACAAATTTAACAATTTAGAGCAAAAGGTGTTAGTACACAAGAAAAGAACTACTCAGTTTTGTTCTACAGTCTCCAGGAAAGAGTTTATTTTTGGAAATTCTTATTGTCAATTTGAAATAATTTTAATTCCCCTTATTCCTATTATTTATTTTACTATTATAGGACGTGCATCTTTCATAATGTAACTGGATTGATGTTTTTTAAATGTAGGAGATACCAAAAATAATTATTTGAGCATGCCTACCATGTCCTCATAATTGTTTTTGCTTTACACTTGTTTACCTTTATCCAAGCACTAAAAACATTCTCCAATAAATAAATCTGCTTGGCCGCAAGTATGTAGTAGTGCCACTTTTATCAAGTTTGTTTAATTACTGGAGCCCGCATAATGGAGAATTTTAGCATGATTAATAGTCCCTTTTAGACCTAACTTATAAAGCCACCGCCTGGGTCTTAATTTTGCTGAATTTATTTACTAACTTGTTACTGATATTTTGGATGTCTTGACAAACAGATTTAGGCATGCAAAACAAATTTGGTCAAGATTTTGAATTAGATATTTGACACCATATTCAACTTGCTATATTATCATCATAAATATACAAACATTTGACTATTTCTTTCATATTCCATTTAGGTATAATTTTAGTGGAAGAACTGAAATGTTGTCTTATTGGCCTCTTTTTGGGAAGAACAGATTATTGCAGGCGACCCAGAGAGTGTTACTGAGACGTGGATGAGTAATGTATACAGTTTCGGGATGGTGATTTGGGAGATGGTTACTGGTGAAGCAGCCTATGCTGCATTTTCACCAGTGCAGGCAGCTGTTGGAATAGCTGCCTGTGGTCTAAGGCCTGAGATCCCGAAGGACTGCCCACAAATCCTGAAAACTTTGATGACTAAGTGCTGGAACAATAGCCCATCAAAGCGCCCTCAATTTTCTGAGATTATATCAATATTGCTGCGGTTCAACAACATTAGCAACAACAGTAATAGGTAGAAATCCTTTAAATTCCATGAAACATAGTCTAATGATCTGGAACTCTTTGTAAAATATGTTCCTCTTCAATTTGATGTTGCCCTGCATAAATGTCAATTTCAAAAGATCGCCTAGCAGAAATGAAGATGTGTATCTTTTTGCTTTTACCAGTTTTAAATCAATTTGATATTTAGTTTCTCTTACTCCTTCATATCAAATTCTCGTAATGCCAGCCAAAGGAAGAAAAAGTAGAAAACCCTGTTGTCTTTTTTGTTTTCTTAGGATGTCTTTGGCTTCATATGTACACCATAATTCTTTAGCAAATGGTTTTGTAAGTGATGGGAATATTAAAATATGTTTTTCGTCTGTTTATTTTTCTGAATTACTAGGCATTTCATGCTGGTTGCAAAAGGCTGGGGTTATTAGATTAGGATAAGGGGAAAAAGCAACAGCAGGCACGATTTGTAACGCTGTATTCTGGCCTACAAGATTTGAGTGATACAAAACATATTGAATTACAAGTTTGCTTTTATGTTTATATAGTGGGCATCCGAGGGGCCCCAAGGAGGACCTCTTGTTTTTGTATGCCCATGGGAGCTGAGAACTTTCAATTATCCGGATTCCTCCAAGGGGCCACGTTTTGGAAGACAGATGTAGCTTTACAATTTGGAGGATTCTCCCGATTAGTAATACGTGATGCATTTACCTCAAATCCCATTTCTAATCCCAGAATAGATCCCTCACAGAATTAGTCAAGATCTTTGAAAAGTGGACATGCGTCCAGATAAAACCTCCGGAGTTTCTGCATCCGACAAAAGTTACTACTGTTACGGCCTTTAAATTATCAAACTAAGATGATTTTCATATATCTATTCTGATTGTCCAGTTTTGTTAATCTCGTGCATGAACTAATGCAGTGTGTGCCTGTCTACTCTTTCCGCTTGCGTGTGCGCATAGGTGTTCGTTGATTAGACGTGCGGATAAGTGGATCGGGCTCAGCAGGTTTGGACCTGATGTTCAAGACGCGTGACATGCAAAAGGACAATGATAAAGAACGCGAGAAGTTGGGCTTTTGAGGAAATGAAACGGGCTTCAATTTCAGGGCCGAGCTTTTTAGCTAATATCATCTTCTGGGTTTTTTAAGTTGTGACTGTTCCAGTTTTCGTTCACAAAAAATTAAACAAACGAATAAACAGAATTAACAAAGAAAAAGCGAAACATGGGAGCTCGAAAAAGGGAGAGGTCCATTTGCAATGGTTTATTATAGGCATACGTGTGGACCACCCTCTGTTTTCTTACCGATTTCTCCGTCGACTTTATTCTGTTCCCTTAGCATTATCACTAGAAAAGTTAAAGAGTAAGGAAAGAATAAATTCCTTCCGGAAGGAAAGGACGATTACCTTCGCATCTTACCTGCAATTACAAATTATCGAGGCACTTCTTAATACACTTACATAAACAAAAAGAAAAACCTAACGCCACAAGACACCTACTTTGCTCCGGAAACACCAAAGATTCCCAATGTATGTATATGCTGAGTGAGATGGCTTATTTTGCGTCAACAAATTCTTTCGAATGTGCCGCAGAGTGTGTATACGGGCATGGAAAGAAATGGGATTATAATCTTCCGCCCACCCACCCCACTATGGCGTAGGCAAAAGCGCAAAATATGGACCACCTGCCAGCCAGAAGCTGTCTCCCAACAGAGGCGGCAACTTCCTGCCCCGCAAGCATCCGTAGAAGTGTCTTGGCTTTTCCCCACCCGTCATTTTGACTATAATATTTATTACATGTTCAATTGCGTAACATAAACTCTTACATCTCGGAATATTCAATTGAAGGGTTGCTGTTGCATGCATTGTTACGCATGCCCAAAAAAAAAAGAAACGAGGCATTTACGATTTTAACCAATCATGGAGTGCATAAAACGACGACGTTGTTAGGCTTATTTTATAACCCCACAAAGCCACGCCCAGTCACCCACGTCTCGCGTCTGTCTGCTTGACTTATCATCCCCGCTCATTCTTGCACGCCAAGCCCTCCCTATTTCCCTCTTTCGATGCTGCTCGGTGGAAAACTCGCCAAACAGCGCCCGTCCAACTCAAAACCCTAGACCGCATAACTCCAACACAAGAAAAAAAATGCAAATACATTTTTACCCCTCTCCTCTCTTATATAAAGAAGAACCAGACACGTTCATTGAACAAAATTTACTCTCCAAGTAACCTGTGAAATACGAATTAAAAAGAAAAATTAAGCCGTCTATTTCTCTCCTTCTCCACCCGATTCCATTCCTTCCTTAATCGCAGTCCTTATCGGTACGTTTCTTTGCCTTATTTAAGATTTCTTTTTAGAGATTATTAACATTTCTAGCTGAGTGAAGCTAAGAATCTCTGTTCAAAAATGAATTTAAAGTTAGGGTTAGGGTTAGGGTTTACAGTTCTGTTACCGATAGTTTTAGGCTGTTTGTACTGCAACTTTGTTGAAAATGATGATAGATGCATGAATTTTTGGTTTGTGGCACTGATGGTAATTTTCACGGGATTTTGTGGCGTATTTGGTAGCGTGCTGCACTATATGCTTCCTAAAAAGAGAGCCAGTGAAGGAGTGGTTGTTGTTAACGAGGAAACTCTAAACGCTGCTGACGATAATCAAAACGGCATCGATAAAACCTCTTCTGCTATCAAAAAGCATCGGATCTCTGCCACGGAATCAACTGCAACGACTGATACTGACACCACCGCTGCCATCGGGAACGACACTAACAGCAACAGCACCAGTTCAATCCTTGCCGAAGTTCCGATCATGACTTTGGGCAATTCGAATCAGACAGACATTGATGAAGATCTGCACAGCCGCCAGCTGGCAGTTTATGGTCGCGAGACGATGAGACGGCTTTTTGCCTCTAATATCCTCGTCTCGGGGATGCAGGGTCTTGGTGCCGAGATTGGTAAGAATTTTTTGTTTCTTTCATCTGATTACTGCAGTCATTTTATAAGTAAAATAGTTGCTGTAGATGTTTAGATTTTTTTTTTTTTTTTTTTTGTGTTATTGTTGTAGATCTTGGATTATGAATTGGATTTTTGTATTTGATTGTTGGGGACGGGGTGGTAGGTTTTACATTTATGTAGGTTTTGTATCATTTTAACTTCTGTGCTTTGGATAATTGTTGTTAATCTGTGATTAATCTTGTTTGACTTATGAATTAACCATCAGATGTTGTGGTTTTGATATTCTCAACAGTTTTTGTACTTTGGTGTGATAACCAGTTTACAAATTGGACTGAAAATTCTGAGGTCTAGGCTTTACATATCTGTGCTGAATTTTCAATCTTTTTCCTGTTGGAATTATAATTTTTTTGATTTGATTAAAACTGCTGCGGGGTTTCTAGCATTCAGAATATTGCTGTTTAAGCTGGTAGTGACACGTGTGGCTAACTTATTGGTGGTGGTTTCATGTTGTGCCCATGTTAGAAATTAGGTCAATAATATGGGGTGTATTGTATTGGTTATCTGTTATGAAATTAATGAATCTTTGATTAATTTTTGTTTGAGTAATGAAATGACAATCAGATGCTGTGGTTCTGGTAATCTCAACTGTTTTTGTAGTCTGATGTGATAATCATTTTACAAATTGGACTGAAGATTACAAGGTATAGTATTTACATGGTTGGTGTTGAATGTTCAGTCTTTTTCATGTTGGAAGTAGAACCTTTGGGAATTGATGAGGGATTTTCTGCTTTTAGAATATTGTTATTTAAGCTTGTAGTGATATGTTTGGCTATTGGAAAGACAATGGAATGCAGTAATTTTTTGGTAACCTTATTGGTGGTGGTTTTTGATTAATTTTTGTTTGAGTAATGAAATAACAATCAGATGCCGTGGTTCTGATAATCTCAACTGTTTTTGTAGTCCGATGTGATAACCATTCTTTAAATTGGACCGAAGATTGCGAGGTCTAGTATTTACATGGTTGGGGTTGAATCTTCAGTCTTGTTCATGTTGGAAGTGGAACCTTTTGGGCTGGATTAAAACTGCTGTGGGATTTCCTGCTTTTAGAATACTGTTATCTAAGCTTGTAGTGATATGTTTGGCAAGTGGAAAGGCAATGGAATGCATTACTTTTTGTTAACCTTGTTTGTGGTGGTTTCGTATGTGCCCATATTAACAATTAGGTCGTTTATATGTGTCCTATTCCATGTGTTACCTGTTATGAAATTGTTTGATCATATTGCATGGTGGATTTAAGGTTTTTTAATGGGGCCGGATCTATTTTGTGCCTTCTATTTTTCTAGCTGCTGCTTGAGAGTAGCATGGAATGAAGTTCTAGCTGGCATGGTTAATTTGACTTGAATGTCCTTTCAGTTTATATGAAGCCTGTTATTTTAATTCTTCACTATAATTATTACAATTGTTTTATTATTTTTCTTTTTTGCAGCGAAGAATCTAATTCTTGCTGGTGTCAAGTCTGTGACCTTGCATGATGAAGGGACAGTGGAGTTGTGGGATTTGTCAAGTAATTTTGTATTTTCAGAGAATGATATTGGTAAGAACAGAGCACTTGCTTCTGTTCAGAAATTGCAGGAGCTCAATAATGCAGTTGTCATTTCTACCTTAACAATGAAATTGACCAAAGAACAGTTGTCCAATTTCCAGGTACTTCTTGCTATTATTTTCCTTTGATTGCTCCATTTGATCTTTGTGAAATTTTAATTGAATTAGTCTCAAATGCTGATTGTTTTCAGTAACAAATAAGACACTGAACTTGGTCTCTGGTGCATTGCTCTTTTTGAGCTAATTGATACAAAGGAGAGTTTAAGAAGAATTTCAATGAATTAAGTATCTCGTAGTGAAGATGAATTCAAGATTAAAGTTGGATTAACAAACTTTTGGAGTTATAGTTTACATAAGTTCTCAGATCTGAAATTTGATATGTGCATATTAGAAAAGTTTTACTTGCATCTAGTTAAAGGGACTTGTTATAGGTAGCCTTTAAATAACCTAGTGACCCTTCGTATCACATTTAAGTGAATCTTCTTCACTTGTCTGTACAGTCTGTGTGTTCTCCTACTTGATTGTTTATGCTGTTAACTTTTTGGGAGTGCAGGCTGTGGTCTTCACTGATATCAGTCTTGATAAAGCCGTTGAGTTCAATGACTTCTGCCATAATCATCAACCGCCCATCTCTTTTATCAAGACCGAAGTCCGAGGCCTTTTTGGCTCAGTGTTTTGTGACTTTGGTCCTGAGTTTACGGTGGTTGATGTTGATGGAGAGGATCCACACACAGGTATAATTGCATCCATCAGCAATGACAACCCAGCGTTAGTATGTTGTGTTGATGACGAAAGGCTTGAGTTCCAGGATGGGGATCTTGTTGTGTTCTCTGAAGTTCATGGGATGACAGAGCTGAATGATGGAAAACCGAGGAAGATTAAAAGTGCAAGGCCATATTCGTTCACTCTTGAAGAAGACACTACAAATTTTGGAACCTACGTGAAAGGTGGTATTGTCACACAGGTGAAACAGCCTAAGGTGTTGAACTTTAAGCCATTAAGAGAAGCACTTAAAGATCCTGGTGATTTTCTGCTGAGTGATTTTTCCAAATTTGATCGCCCGCCTCTCTTGCACTTAGCATTCCAAGCACTAGATAAGTTTATCTCTGAGGAGGGTCGCTTCCCAGTTGCTGGTTCAGAAGAGGATGCTCGGAAGCTTATCTCTGTTGCCTCAGTTATGAATGAGAGCTTGGGAGATGGAAAAGTGGAAGATATTAACCCTAAGCTTTTGCGGCACTTTGCATTTGGCGCCAGGGCAGTATTAAATCCCATGGCTGCCATGTTTGGTGGTATCGTAGGACAAGAGGTTGTGAAAGCATGCTCTGGAAAGTTTCATCCCCTTCTTCAGGTTGGTACTCAATTTTGATTCATGGGAGGTTTATTGAGTATCAGAATTGCTGACCTTATCACTTACTATAGTTAAACCTGCTTATAACATAACAATAAGTTTTTTTGAGGCTCATTTTGTAAGCCGTCATTCTAAACTTCTTTTTCTCAGTTGCTCGTAAAACATTTATGTGCATGTGGGCCCATGCTTACAAGCACCCACATTGCTATTTAGAGCTTATTGTGAGTAGTCATAGAATGTTTGACCATGATAGACAAATGTTTTTGAAGCCCATTAACTTGTTTAATTTTTGTTGCAGCAGAATTTGAGACTTTTCTGTGGTTTCTACTGACATATTAACCAACTTTGTTGTTTGGTTTCTAACCTTGTTTTACTTGTTTTCACAGTTCTTCTATTTTGACTCAGTGGAGTCACTCCCTACCGAGCCTTTGGATTCGAGTGATTTTAAACCAATTAATAGCCGCTATGATGCACAAATTTCAGTGTTTGGGGCCAAGCTCCAGAAGAAACTGGAGGATGCTATGGTTTTTATTGTAGGATCTGGTGCACTAGGATGCGAGTTCTTAAAGAATGTAGCACTGATGGGAGTTTCATGCGGTGATCAAGGAAAGCTGACAATCACTGATGATGATGTTATTGAGAAGAGTAACCTCAGCAGGCAATTTCTTTTCCGTGATTGGAATATTGGGCAAGCCAAATCCACAGTCGCTGCTTCTGCTGCTACATCAATAAATCCTTGTCTCAACATTGAAGCTTTGCAAAATCGTGTGGGTCCTGAAACAGAGAATGTCTTTGATGATACCTTCTGGGAGAATTTGACTACTGTTATCAATGCATTAGACAATGTTAATGCCAGGCTTTATGTTGATCAGAGGTGCTTGTATTTCCAGAAACCACTTCTTGAATCAGGAACTCTTGGTGCCAAATGCAACACTCAAATGGTCATTCCTCACTTAACAGAAAACTATGGAGCCTCAAGAGACCCACCTGAGAAACAAGCACCCATGTGTACTGTGCACTCATTCCCACACAACATTGATCATTGCTTGACATGGGCCCGTTCGGAATTTGAGGGTTTACTTGAGAAAACACCTGCTGAAGTGAATGCCTATCTATCCAACCCTGTCGAGTACACTACTGCTACAGCCAATGCTGGAGATGCTCAAGCCAGGGATAACTTGGAACGTATTCTTGAGTGCCTTGAAAAGGAAAAATGCGAGACATTTCAGGACTGCATTACTTGGGCTCGTCTAAAGTATTTCCCTTGATGATAGAATTATTTATGATTAAAAATGAGTTTATTCTGTTTTACTGATATCTGACATCATGATTCTTGTGTGCTTAAGGTTTGAAGATTATTTTGCGGATCGCGTGAAGCAGTTAATATACACATTTCCTGAAGATGCAGCGACCAGTACTGGGGCTCCATTCTGGTCGGCACCAAAGCGGTTCCCTCACCCACTTCAGTTCTCAGCATCCGATACCAGTCACCTCCACTTTGTTTTGGCAGCATCCATGCTACGAGCAGAGACATTTGGCATTCCAGTTCCCGACTGGGCCAAGAATCCTAAGATGTTGGCTGAGGCTGTTGATAAAGTGATGGTGCCAGAATTTCAGCCGAAGAAAGATGCAAAAATAGTAACGGATGAAAAAGCTACTACTCTATCCACTGCTTCGGTGGATGATGCAGCTGTTATTAATGAACTGATTATGAAGCTAGAGCATTGCAGGAAGAACCTACCACAGGGGTTCAAGATGAAACCAATTCAGTTTGAAAAGGTTTGTTTCTCTTTTTCCCTTGTATATAAACTACTACCATGCATGAATTTTTGGGTCCATTCTCTTTTGGAGCTTCTATTGATATGCGGTTTGTCATCATTCTAATGGCTTATTATTTTGGAATTATTATGACTAACCAATTGCTTTGTGTGACTAACGTCCTGGTTGTCATTCCCATTTACCGAATGTAATAGTGGTTAAAGACTTTGGTTTCTCCCGTTGATTATGGTATTAATGTTCTCCTAAAATTAACATTTTTATGATGGTGCAGGATGACGACACAAATTATCACATGGATATGATAGCTGGGCTTGCCAACATGAGGGCAAGGAACTATAGCATTCCTGAGGTCGACAAGCTGAAAGCCAAGTTTATCGCTGGAAGGATCATTCCGGCAATTGCTACCTCCACTGCAATGGCCACTGGTCTTGTGTGCCTGGAGCTATACAAGGTTCTGGACGGAGGGCACAAACTGGAAGACTACCGAAACACATTTGCTAACTTGGCATTGCCTCTGTTCTCGATGGCTGAGCCAGTGCCACCCAAGGTCATAAAGCACGGTGATATGAGCTGGACTGTTTGGGACAGATGGGTCCTTAAAGACAATCCGACCTTGAGGGAGCTTATACAATGGCTAAAGGATAAGGGGCTGAATGCTTATAGCATCTCATGTGGAAGTTGCCTGCTGTTTAATAGTATGTTCCCGAAGCACAGAGAACGAATGGACAAGAAGGTTGTTGATCTGGCTAGGGAGGTGGCAAAAGTAGAATTGCCTCCGTATCGGGGTCACTTGGATGTTGTTGTGGCATGCGAGGATGATGAGGATAATGATATTGACATTCCTCTGATGTCAATTTACTTCCGTTAGATGTTGTTTCTCCAATCCACATGATTTTAGGATGATTAATCTTCACTTCTGTTCTGTTATATCGATCAGTACCACCAAATGGATTTTTCACAACCGTTTTCACTTGTCATATATAAACTAAAGCACCTTCGATTGATATAATATATATTTTATAATCTGTTGCTTGTGTTTTTACTACGGTGTATGCTTCTTTAATGAGCAATGGATGTTCTCTTGTTTCTACTCACCCTATACTATAACCAATTGATTTGATGTGTGCATGGCTACTGGATTTATTGGCAGCAAATTACAGGTTTGCTTCTTGTAGTTGTTGCCTTCCAACTTTGTTAGATCATCTTCTTGAAGTGCATTTTCATTGGATTGAGATATCGTTTTTAATTTTAATTTATATATATATATATATTGTTTTCATTCTCTTCATACATGGTTTTGCGTTTTTGGAATACGTAGCCTTCTAGTTTAGGTTCGGTGTGACATGCTTCGTCGTTGTTGGTACTGATCGACCCCTGAATTTCACTTTGATGTTAATATCATCATCA
>CP135552.1:8620311-8651648 GCA_032402905.1 Khaya senegalensis | reverse complement strand
AAATACACCGAATTACAATAAATATTATTTCTCTTATAATTATGGGTGATTCTCAAGCAATCGACTTAAGGAATGCTTGATTGTCTCTACCAATTTTGCCTTTAAATTGTATATAATCTACCTTATGCATTTGTATACAAATGGGAAAATCTTAAATGTAAAATTTAGTGTTGTAAATTAGGCAAAAGAAATAAATAGTAAGAATAATAAAAGTAATGAACACTCTTTTGATTTTGGTAGCGTGCAATGCACGTGCTATTTATAGGACGGCGCTTTGAATCTATGAGAGAGTCAGTCAAGTCTCTCGCAAAAAGACAAACCAGAAACAGCATTGGGGGATCGCCGTGGTCTTGACTCTAAAAACTTCTAACTCACCGAGTACGAAAACATTTCCCTGTTTCTTAATCTTAGCTAAACTAACGCCGATATATCGGTCTTTCGTTTTCAGCTGCTTCTGTGCCCCTGTGTATACTTCACGTACTTTCTCTTTATATTTTGTGTTTTTTCTTCCTCTGAAGTTAGGTTGGTAGTTGATACAAACGTAGAAGGCGTGTTCAAAGAAAGAAAGCATCTTATCCTCTTCTGGAAATGAACGTACGGCGGGAATTCCATCCGTTGAGGTTCAACATGGCGGCGTTGACGATGGTTCTGTTGCTGTTTCTTCAGAATTTGAGTTTTTCTTGCTCTATGAACAACGAAGGTATTAAGCAAATATACATATTTTGCATGTCCGTACAATTTCTGGTGGAATTCTTTGCAAGCAGAGAAATGTGATTGAATAACTGGACGAACGTGCAGGTTTGGCGCTGTTGAGGTTTAGAGAGAGGTTGGTGAGAGACCCGCATGGAGCTTTGTCGAACTGGGATGACAGCGGCACAGATATTGATCCTTGTTCGTGGTTTGGTGTCGAGTGCTCAGAGGGAAAAGTAGTCATCTTGTGAGTAGTATAATATTAAAAGCCACTGCTTGTTTTCTAGAATATATCTTTGGTCGTGCTTCTCATGTTTGATAATGAAACTGCGACAGAAAGAGATAATTAAGAACTCATGTAGATGTTTGCTGCATTTTGCATGAGCTGAGTATTGCTTTTAGTCTAAATTTTATTGTTCATCTGAATTCTATGGTTGTGTTTGCCCAAAAAAATAAATAGTTGGTTTGGAAGCTGGGTGTTCATTTGTTATGTAAATCACAGAATTTGATTCTGTTTGGGCCATTACACGGTTCACAGATCTCAGAATTTGAGGTGGAATTCATGGAGTTGAGGGATTTATGTGTGTCTGTGATTATGCAGTTGTGAATCTTTGTTTCATTCAATTCTTTTTCACCAGTTCCAGTGTCTTGGAATAATCGACTTCGTGGATTTTTTTTAGGCAACTTTCAAGATAATGAAAGGCATTTACCCTTGTTTCAACTACTCCTACTGCTTTGTTTGTAGAGTCAATAATTGAATTTGGCTCAAGATCTGATTTTCAACAGCAAGGCTCTAGTTAAAATTTTCTAAGGGTGGCTGAAGGATTTATAGTCTCCTTTTGGAGTATAGATGAAGAATTAAACGTGACAAATAAAGACTCTAGAAAATGACAAGACTGAGAAAATATTTATTGCTGCATGTGTGATGTTCTTGATGGAGTTTTCCTGGCATTTCTTTCCATACTCGTAATTTCTCCCTTGAACTGTACTATCTGTACTTTGCCGTTGATATGCTGTTTGTTGTTTTCTTTATTACATTTTACACCCACCAATGATATCATAGTTCTTCTCTTTCTTATCCTGCTTATGGTTTCTCAAGTATTGAAGCTTCGATGTGTGCATTGTGCTGCTCCTGAAACCAAATCTATTTCACTTGTAGGAATTTGAGAGATCTTTGTCTCGAAGGCACACTGGCGCCTGAACTTGGGAATCTGTCCGAGTTAAAATCCATGTATGCATATAATTTCTCTTGATTTGCACTCTATCCTTCTATGCATTATTTTGAAAGTTCTGTATTTACAGCATTCTCCGCAACAATTCATTCTTTGGAACCATTCCTAAAGAGATTGGACAGTTGAAGGAGTTGGAGGTGTTGGACTTGGGATATAATAACTTCAGTGCGCCATTTCCTTCCGATTTTGACAATAATCTGTCCCTGACTATCCTGTAAGTTGACCCTTTAATGCAATTTAAGCTTTGCAGATATTTTTCTTTTCTTTTTCTGAAGTTCTTAAATTGAATCATATTCTGACTCGTATTGCAGTTTATTGGACAACAACGAGTACCTTGGTAGCATATCTCCGGAGCTACACGAGCTTAAGATTGTTTCTGAGCTGCAGGTGGATGAGAATCACCTAAATCATGCTCCTGTAAGAGCATCATGGACCATTGGATCATTTATTTGGTAAGCTGGTGCATTTAATAAAATAATTTCCTGCCTGTTATTTTTTTGAAGTAGCCCTTTCAAAACTGTGAAATAGAAAAATATGGGAGGGGGTCACTATATAAGAATTTTACAAATAGACTTGAGGAAGCTATAACATTAATTATAAATTAATTACAGAAACTCTGACCCGCAGGACATCCAAGGCACGCAACGTTTCTCAGTGTCACAGAGGTTTACATAATTGTATTCCCTCATTCTTAAATGTGCCGTGGCTCAAATCATTGGTCGAATCATGGTTGTATACTTTGGTTGGCAAAAGTTATCTGTTTAGAGTGACTTTTTTTTTTTAACTTCCATGTTAGGAGCAAGGTCCATGCTGTAGATAATGCCTTGCGGAGGCAGCTGCAGCAGGTTGCATCATTGGCATCATCTGTTGCTTCAAGGTCACCCCTGTCACCACCATCCCCGTCACTGTCACCATCTCCATCACTGTCACCATCACGTTCTCCCTCACCATCTCCTTCAGAGTCTCCTGTTTCTTCTCCAACAGTACCTCCTTCACATGTGGTACCACCAGCTCAAGGCAATATGCCAGTTGTTCCTTCACCACCACAATTGCACAGGGCTCCAACGATTTCCCCTGCTTCAACTCCAAGCCAAAATGATGAGTCTCGTCCCAAGTCAAATTATCACATGGTCTTAATTTTGGCTGGAATTATTGGGGGCTCAGCACTAATTCTGATTTCAGCTATTGGCATTACCTTCTGCCGAAGCAGTAAGGTGGTCACTGTCAAACCATGGATGACCGGGTTAAGTGGGCAGCTGCAGAAAGCGTTTGTAACAGGTATTCTTTATTTCTTGAATGTGCAGCATGTCATTACATACTTGGATACTCATATATTGGAGTCTTCATTTCAGGTGTGCCTAAGCTCAAGCGATCAGAACTTGAAGCAGCATGTGAAGACTTCAGTAACATAATCGGCTGTTTTTCAGAGGGTACTGTCTATAAGGGAACTTTATCAAGTGGGGTTGAAATAGCTGTGACATCTACTTCAGTTAAATCTCGTGCAGACTGGTCAAAGAATTTAGAATCACAATTTAGAAAGAAGGTACTTGTAAAATTCAAGTCATTTTCAAGCAAGCAGCTGTAAAATTTCTGAATATCTCTTTTGGTCTTGCTTACAGATAGACACATTATCAAGAGTGAACCACAAAAATTTTGTCAACCTTATTGGATATTGTGAAGAGGACGTGCCTTTCACAAGAATGATGGTTTTTGAGTATGCTCCAAATGGAACACTCTTTGAGCATCTGCACAGTAAGTGTTAACTTCTCAACCGATTTTTGTATTT
The DNA here is from genome assembly GCA_032402905.1 of Khaya senegalensis. NCBI lineage: Eukaryota > Viridiplantae > Streptophyta > Magnoliopsida > Sapindales > Meliaceae > Khaya > Khaya senegalensis. The sequence continues at coordinate 8,647,940 of CP135552.1, read as the reverse complement.
TACTAAATTTACCGCTAAATAAAACATTCTCACTTCGTTCGGTATTTCACGAAGCTTAATCTTCATTTGTGCCTTCATGTTAAGTGAATCTATGCCATAAGATGTTTTATATAACCATCAAATTTTGCAGTAAATAAAGCTAAATGTTATGTTCTATGGTCAAGAGTTACATTGAAAATGGATTTCTTGCAGTACAAGAAGCAGAGCACCTGGACTGGGCAATGAGATTGCGAATAGCTATGGGCATGGCTTACTGCCTTGAGCATATACACCAGTTGACACCGCCCATAGCCAATGGAAACCTTAATTCTTTCTCTGTATACCTGACTGAAGACTATGCAGCCAAGATATCGGACTTCAGTTTCTGGAATGATATAACTTCGGCAAAGTCCGGATCAGCTGCCAAAGAGCTACCGGAAACCTCATCAGCAGATCTAGAGACCAATGTCTACAGGTTTGGGGCTATTTTGTTCGAGATGATAACTGGGAGGTTCCCATACTCGATGGAAAATGGCTATCTCGAGGAGTGGGCATCAGACTATTTGAAATCGGAGAAACCCTTAAAAGAAATTGTAGATCCAACTCTAAAATCTTTCCCGGAGAATGAGCTTGAGGAATTGCTTGAAGTGATCAAGAATTGCCTCGACCCTGACCATAAACAGAGACCATCCATGAGGGATATTGTAGCTAAACTGAAGGAAATCACAGCAATGGGACCTGATGGAGCAACACCAAAATTATCTCCTCTTTGGTGGGCAGAACTTGAAATTTTGTCCACAGATGCAAGTTGAGGAGACATTTAGCCTTGTCTAAATTTGAATGATATTGACTTTCTTCTTCCCCTTCTTTTCCCTTTTTCTGTTGTGGGGATCAGAAGCAGTGGTGTGTAGAGTAGATGCTGCTTCTATCTGATGAAAGAAGTAAGCCAGTAAGGTAGGGGAATGATTTTTTTGTACATAAGACCTGCAATCTTTTGTTCGCTTTCTTTCTCTTCCCTTTTGCCAATGCTAAATTTGGTTGTATAAATTAGGGCATATAAGAGTATAGTCAAGCATATCAATAAACGTGGAGGTTTCCTGTATAGGCTGTTCGATGATTTAGTTGCTTTTATTGGCTGAGGCAATTACTGTATCTCTGCTTTTCTCCAGCACCCCAGAATATAGTCACAAAAGAGAGTGAAAGGCCCGGAATAAGGGGGGAAATGGTAGTATACAGAGCAAGAGTGGTGTAGTTACACAACATTCACCAAGACTTGGAAAAGCTTTTACTTGTTGCAGGTTGGTGAACATATGTTCGTGTGCATGTGTGCGCACCACAGAAGAATAACAGGAAAACAAAAAAGGTAAAAGCATTCTTTAACTACAGTAAAAGATTTTAATCTCTTGATGGCCTTCATTATGTATAAGAGGAGCTGACAACATTTTTTTTAAAAAAAAAAAAAAGAGGGAAAAGAAAACTATCATTAAAGACAATGTGTGAACCTGTATCCTTTCCAACAACAATGACAAAAGGTTATGAGAAAAAAGCTTGTGACCGTCTTTACATGCCAACATGAGAAGATCATCATCATTCCACCAAAGCGGTCTGAGTGGTTTGGCTGCACTTCACTACTGTGTTCCACAAGAATCATCATCATTCCATAGCGCCTTCCTATATATACATGCCCCTTGCTCCTGTTTTCTATTGCTATTCTCTCTTTTCATTCCTGTAGTTGCTTAGCAGATAGACGCTCATAGAGATAATGATTTCCAGGAATAATGAAACTATACAGAAACTTCTGATGACTTTCTTTCTGAAACTTGACAATTAGGCCTTGCATAGTAACTTTTTCGGTGGCACAGGAGTGAATCTCACTTCACTTTTGTCGATGAGTGGCTTGGTCTCTTGTCCTCTTATACAGGTCAAGTGTGTCCATATGGTTGGGGTCCAAGCAAAGAGCTGCCTGAGAGTCTTGGATAGCAGAGGCGAGGTCCCCCAGTGACTCAAAAAATGCTGCTCGAAGATGAAGCATTTGCAAGTCAGGCTTGAAAGCTATTGCCTTTGTGAGCTCTTCCACTGCTTCAGCTTCTCTTTGATCATCCATTAGCACTGATGATAGATATTCTCTAAGTTAGGACCAATGTTTTTGAACTTCAAAGGTTAGAAATGAGAACTAGTAAAGTAACATTGATGGTGAATGAAAATGAAAACTAATGTCTCAAAAACTAGCCCATTGAATAGATCTGTGTTTTATAAAACAGACTGATAATCATGCTTTTTTACATCATTCATTGCCAGAACTCAAGTGATGCATGTGATAGGACAGATTCTCAATGCACTCGCTTTTTTGAATCAAGCCGTTGAAGAACAAAAGTTTTAGAAGTTATATTTGGTGCCCACAGGCTACAGAAGACAAAGTTAAGAAACACATTGGAGTAATCATGTACTTCTACCCAATACTCTGAATGCTATTCAATGTTAGATGACCAGAACACTGTGAAGTATTTATGTTACTTGGATCGATAACTAGTCTTTGATTAAAAGCAAGAGCTTATGCATGCTTGAAAAAGCTAAAGAGAAAGGGAGAGTTGACTACCAATCATAACCAAAATTGCAAAAGGTGGTGTCATAAAATTACCAGCTGCCCTGTATCTGTAAGGGTATGTCCTTAGTGGATCTAGTTGTGTTGCCATATTAAGATCGTTCTTTGCCATCTCACGCTCACAGTACTCAGACCGTTTCTCAAATGCTGGTGCACTATTACGTGCCTTCTCTATAAGCTTAGTCATCTCATCATAAGCAGCTTTCCGTTGATTTTTTAAAAAATATACACGTGCTAACCCTTGATGCGCTCTTGCATGTTTGATGTCAAGGGCATTGATGTAGCAGTTTTCAGCCTGATCTAGCTTACCACATTCCACATAGATACTCCCTAAATTATTCAATGCCTGCAAAAATCAGATATGTAATCAAGCAATTATGTTAAGAACACATGGCCAAATGACTATGAGAGTGGTATTGCTATATCTCACTTGTCCTTTTCGAAGACAATCCGAAGGACATTTAAGAGCTTCTTCCAGAAGTTGGATAACATAAGATGAAGATTCCGGACCTAGGCTTGTATCTGCCAGTATGTAGGCTTTAAGAAAAAACGCTTCAAAAGACCTTTCAATTGAAATGGACTTTTCAGCCCTGGAGAGAGCTTCTTTGCAATGGCCAGCGTCGTATAAAATCCATCCTTCATAAACTAATTTTTCATGTTCAAAGCAAGAAAGATTTCTAGCCAACCTTAAACAGCGCATTGCTGCCTTCTGACAGTTTAACCTATTACACAGACAAATACTTGATATTACTCTATCGAATGTACTAAGTTCAACTTGGTGAAATTAACATGGAAAAAAATCACAGTAACAATTTACAATCCAGCTTTTACTGGAACAAGGAATAAGACAAATACTGCCTAAAATAAATCACTGCATTAAAGATGCATCAGGCAACACAGATTAAGCAATTTACAGGATTTTAAGTAAATGTATGAGGCCATGATAGGAAGGATTGTAACTATGAAAGATAATTAACAAGATATATTATCACCAATACTTACCGTAGTAGAAGCAGAGATTGCCGAAACCATAGGAAACTTTTTCCTGGGTCATTTATCAGCATCTGATGTATGACAGCCAGAGATGCAATATCATCTATGGAAGACCATCTATCATAGAGTTGCATCCAGCAATCAGCAAGACTCCACCTCCAAACTTGATGGCCGAGGAACTCAACCAAGTGATCTCCACTCACCCTGCCATGAAACATCATGTGGTTGGGTTCTAAAGTTAACAGAGCCAGAGTGTCTCTTAGAGCACTTTCATAATCCTCAACTGCAATTAATAACCAAGCTCGCAATTCAAGACAATCTACAGAGAGCTTGAACCCAATTATTCTGTCAATTTCTGAGATAGCGGCCCTTATTTGCCTCTCTTCCACCTTTGCAACAGCTCTATATTTATAAGGAAACAAAAGTGTGGGATCTAATTCTGTTGCATGGTTCAAATCTGCAATCTTCTCCCCCCCAAGATTATACAAAGACCGTTCTTGGTACATCCACCCGGTTGCTTTATACTTAGAGATGAGAGAGTTCATCAACTTATAGGCGGAATATGGTTGCCCTTGCTTGTACTTGGCTCTTGCAAGACCTGCCAATGAGTAAATATGACCTGCATCAGCAGCTGCCTCAAAATAACGACAGGCATCCTTGTAATCTTTTCTCTCAAGCATCACACAGCCCAATTGATGCAAAGCAAGCATCCTCTGCCACCTCTCTGTTGAACATTCCTCCAACCTTTCCAACAACATAATTGTCATTTTCGATACCTTGTTCTCTTCCATAGAAACCAAGCTCAGGAAATAATACAACAAGAAAGAATCATGCCCTACCTTGGCCAATCTCTCCCTGGCGTCAGAGCTACAAAATATTTTCATCACTTTTGGGTTGTACGAAGAACTTGGGAGCTCTCTAAGTAACACCTGCAGACAAGAAGCTACAAGAAGATTTGCCCTTTCATCCAAACCATATTCAATAAGAATCAACCCATGCTCTATATCACCAACAAATGAAGCTAAATGAGTGTCACAGGCATACTTCATCTCCTCACAACAGAACCTATTTGCAAAAGAAAGTAGCTCCAAAGCTATCCTCGGACAAAGCATATCCACTCTTCTAGTCCTAGTATACACTTCTACAGCCCTCATTCCCTCAGGAGATATCCCATCCCGTGAAAAATCGATCGTTTCCCTTTTAGACTCAACAAAAGCACCATACAACATTGCCTTAAAGGGGCTTGAGAGTGCCGCAATTTTATTGCGAACAAAATTAATCTCCTCATCGCCAATACAAAACGTAACACCATTATTGTCCTCCAAACTCAAACACTCACTTTTCTCGACAATTGGAGCCCGAATTGTCTTTGTATGTTCCTCACAACATTCACAGTGATCATAGACTGAATTTGGATCATACCCAGATACTAATGCAGCCTTAGGACACTCAAGAATGAATCCACTACAATCCATAGATGATACACCCCCAAGTTCATCCTCTCTCCTCTCAAATCTTAACCAGGCTGAGAGCACAATCTTTGAGTGCACATCTATAGCATATTGCCTTGCAGACGTGAGACACCTTCTTAACAGTTTGGCATCACCTAAACCATACAAATAGGCATAATGCTCCATGCATAGCAAAGATTTATCGGACTCCGAACAAGTTTCAAGTCTTCGATAAAGTTCAGCCAAGGCTTTTACTAAATGGATTGGCTTGAGGTGAGGGTCAATGGAAGGCTCAAGGAGGTCCGTTGTTGGGAGTCCATAATAAAGTAGATGTTGGTCTACTGAGACAGTGTTGGTCTTATACGATTTTAGACCAATAAATTTGATTATTTTACGATTGTTAAGCTTACTTCCAGGGGCACGTCCAGAAGAGCCACCGGTGGAGGTGTCTGGGGGGCTTAATGCGTGTACTTGGGTGCTCTTGAATTTTTCTATGAGCTTAAAACCACGCATTTTGACACAAAAACATCTATTATGTTGTGTGCATGTGTGTGTGTGTGAAAAATGAGATTAACGTAGTCCCGATTTAGAAATGTTCCGTCTTTAAACAAAAAGAGAAAAAAATAATCAATGTGTCTACGAGAAGTTTATTTACCTCTGGCTGCTAGGAAAGTGCAAACACCACCAGACCTCCAAGAAAGACAGAATGAAAGAGAAGGAACGTCTTGCAGACTATAGGTTCAAAAGGGTGTTTGTTTCTCAGGAAAGCGAAGGAAGATTTGCAAAAGAATTTCAGTGTTTGCATTTCTTCACTCTTATTTCCATGGTGGAATGGATTCTTCTTCGAGAGCTCCCTCTTAATCCCTTTCTCTCAACGAGATACAGTAGGGTCCTATATTATTCTGAGCTGTGTCGGCTTTTGTTACCAGAACCTTTTGGTTTTGATTAGGTGACTCACTCCAATGCAAAGGAGTTTCAGACTTTCAGTAACCTCTAACCACTGCATTATCGCCACGTCATCTGCACATGGATATGCGAATTTTGGTCAACTGGGTAATTAATGGCTGTTTCTTCTTATTTTAAAGATATCTTCAGCTTATCTGATGGATTGTTAACAGCAAAAAGTAGGTCAATTGCAAAATTGCTTGTTAAGCAAAGGTGAAAATGACTTAATAAATTAAGTTCACGAATCTCACCATTACCAAAAGGATCCTACAGTTAAGGAAACCTTTTTGAAGGTTTCAATCTCATTTGCTTCCAGCACAAACAAATTTCAAGGTGAGGATGATAGGGAATACCAATTAGCTTGTAGAAAATGTTTGAATCTGGGGACATTAAATTTGATTTTGTGTTTATCATACAGATATCATTTCCCATTAAAGTGAAAGAACTAACTGTAAAAACAAGAAGAGAAATAGCATTCTGTCATCATTGACCAGTAATTGTCATGAATTAGATGAGTTTGGTTCATTGGTAAAATGTCCGAATCATGAACAAAGAGGAGTCCTCCAAATTATTAAGATAATAAGGCACTTCCCCATCAGAACCACTTCCCTGATTTAAATAGGCCAATACATCACATCTACAGTGTTTGTGTATGTGTGTGTGTGTATATATATATATATATATATATGTTATACTGCACCACCTCTTGAGAACACATGCTTGTGTCCAGATACGGTGCTAATTATTGTCTTAAAAAAAATGAAGATGGGGGATTCATGGACCAAATGATTGGGGTGTTGGCAGACAGTAGCTCTAAGCACACCTTGCGAACATAATATTAAACAAAAGAATTGTCTGTTTCATTTCAGAATACTTTATATTTCCAAATTTTTGTTATTTATAATTTGAAATAACATATACAAAAATTTAAAATAATTTAATATTTTAAATTTGTACACAGATTATTTTAATTATAAGTAATAAAATTTTTGAATGTAAAATAAATCTGTCTGTAACATGCCTAAATTAGGTTGGAAGACTAAATCAAAAGAAGCAAGGAGCCAAGAATTGTAATCACAGTGTCTAATGTGAGGAGCTCTGAATCAGTCAGTTCTTCATTGGTTTTTCCTGCTTAGACATCTTGACTGAGACAGAAAAGGAAAACAGGCCAAAATTGCAGCAACTTGTGCACATCTCGATGCACTGTTGAATCAACATTTCCTCAATATCTATGCAACAAATAGCATTTAAATTTACATGGTTTCAATCACCCATCATTTCACGCCAGACCCTTCTCCAAGACCAAGTCTTATTGTATAAAATACCAAAACAGATTTGGACATTCGAGGAAAGTCAAGTCATTGTCCACCTTACAGTTCAAATACAGCTAATAACATAGCCAACATGCTAATTCTCTACAAATCTCGGTAGTTTAATAAAATATGAAAGACAGTCAAAATGTCTGGCTTAAAATAAACAGCGTTAACGCATGCAGGTTTTGTACCTGTCGCGCCATCCAGTTGGGCTGTTCCCCACATGGTTAAGACTGTCTACAATGTCAGCCATTAAGTTACAGTGGATTCTACCGTGAGTGATAATTTTTACCCACAATTTTACAGCATCCGTCAACCCGACATGAAATTTGGAAATCTCAAAGAAGACACTGATATTCAAGACAATGCATCGAGAACAAGACTGCTATTGGAACATATTTATGTCTTGTAAAATGTACTTTGTAATTTATACAGCAGGCACCGAATGTACAAGTGTTTATATGACCAAGAGTGAGAAACTCAAATTTACTACTGATTTCCATGATTGACCAGCATACCCACTCCAAAGCCATCCACTTCTATACAAATTCACACACAGAAATTGCCTGAAGAATAAGTGTTCGTGTAGAAAAATCATCATCTATTGAAACAAATCTCTGGGACTGTTTGTCCAAGTCACTTAAAGCATTTTTATTATCCAGAGCTTATATTTCTTCATAAACAGATATACAAGACAAGGTCCAATCAAACTTGCATCAGAGAGACGCTTGCAAAGTTTAAGATAAGATTCAACATTCTCTGATTGTTGGATCCTTTTTCTCAATCCCTGCAGTACAGCTATCCTGTCTAAATACTCTGGATAAAAACCCAAATCAAGCATTTAAGTCAGTGCTTCTGCAGCATCATTGAAATGCCCTCCTTTAATGTAACCTCTCAATAACAAGGATAAGGCTTTCTTCTTACGCAGAGAGTTCATAACCTCCACTCTGGTAAGCAACCGTGAAATTGCACTACCTTCTTTTTGGGAAGCACAGATAGCTAAAACAATGTCATGTAGATCTCCATCAGCTTCTTTACCCACAAGCTTCATCTCCCACAACTCTCTTTCTGCGTGAAGTCCACAACCAGTACAAACATACATAGCAAGAAGCCTCTCATGGACCACCCCATAAAAAGAAGAGCCTCGTCTAGGATAGCCCAACTAGACAAGTGTGACCCATCAGCTAGAAGATCTGATTGATATTTTTCAATAAGCTCTACGTTTCCTACATCAAGTTCAGCCACCTAACCAGCCCTCACATAACCTTTCAACTTCCTTAAAGCCTTCCCCAACTCATTTAGCTCTTTAACCACAGCTGTCATAGAAATAAGGTAACTGTAGGCCTCTGGCTTCAATCCAGACTCTCTAAGATGTATCACCAATTTGACAGCATCCTTATAGTTACCTTCAACCTGAAAAAAGAGAATTCAAGTTGTTATTCCCATAAAATTCAATTAACCACCAGCACTTTGAAACCGATGCGCTAAAAGGGAAATAATTTGTTCAATGATAAGCTGTATAAGAAGACTGAATTACCACGACCAAAGTTACACAATTCGTAAATCAGTGCTGACAAACTATCTTTGAAGAATAATTTCTAATCAGATATCAGAAGAAGCACAGCTGGGTAAAATTCACTAACTAGAAGCTCTTGCCATTTTGCTGCCTCAATAATGTAACTCCTAATTGCAAAGTTTAGTCACAAAATTGAGCCAAAAATTCAAAGACATGGGCATCACAAAAAGTACTAATAATAAACATGTTAAATTCAACTCACAAGCTGGTGAAGCATTCAACTCCAATAAAATTCTAGTAATGCAATGTGAGGAAAGAAATGCCCCTTTAGACAAAGAACATGGCATCTAAATATGACAAGCAATGTGAATCCATAGCAATTCCATTTGTACATTCTAGATTTTTTAATACGTAATGAACAAAAATCAAATATCTAACTGAAAAAAGAACAAACTTCAATGGCCAGGATACTGTTAATAAAAAATTGACAGAAGGCTTACCATCATCTTCCAGGCAAGATATCCAGTTGGGCCTCCTTTCTGTCCGTCTCCGTCATCCTCTGCATAAGCAATCCTCCGTCTCAAACCTCTTTCAAAAACAAAACTGCACTCTCCTTCTTCCCCATCTCCCAATACAATGATATCACCTTCTCAATCATACTAAACCCTGGCTTCAGCCCAACATAATCCATTTCGACAAGAAGGTCAACCACATCTCCAACATCACGCTCCCCTTCAATATACTTCTTAACCCAACCACACATAATTGAAACCATTAGCTCCATTGTCTCCTTATCGACTCGATTCTCCTCTTTTAGTCATTCAAAAACCTCAAGTGCACACCATGAGTCTCTCCCCTCTTGGGAGAAGTATACTAACACTAATTGCAATTCTTTGGCCGATAATCGATCATTCATTTCCTCTAATACACCTGAAGGCTCCCTTGTCATTCTTTCCAGCTCTTCAATTGCCTCAAAAAACACTTCAGTCATTTCATCTTCATCATCACTGGTTAAAAACTGGTCCAATTCAACCGACTTAAACAACCTAAATTCTCGAATTTTACCTGGTCTCGTGGCTATAAAACTAGGGTTTTGGTGGTTTTTGATTCTTGTAGAAATCCTTGAAGAGGATTTAATTATAAAAGTACTACGAAATTTAGGAGCAAGAAACTTATGCATTTGAAGTGAAAAATAAGGTGAAACTGCAAAACCAAATTCAGTAACTGAAGCACTTTCCTAAGTTACATGCAAAATTTCCCATTTCAAAATAAGAAACAAAGTGATAGCATAGTGTCTGGTGGCTGGTACGATTAGAGAAAATAAAACAAACAAAAACTAGAATCCTTAAACCAAAAACTCACGTCAGCTAGGTCAAAATAGTTATCTTGAAGTCAACACAGAGTAAAGCTTTGGTTTTTATCTCAAAAACTTCACAATCAAAACTTCAAGACTCAAAATTCTACTGCAACGCTCCAGGGATCCAACCCAGAATTAAAGTTCCAGTTTTCCATAAAGTAAAACAGGAACGAAAATCAACAAAGTACCCATGCGAGCGAAAAATAAGGAAATGAATAAAAGGAAGTGAAAACTGACCGATCATCTTGTAGTGAAACTGAAGGCAAAGATACATGTGATGATCAAAACCCTATATGAAGAGTTGTGGGGATAGAATGGTTTCGGTTCGTAGCAGCTACAGCAACAGCAACAGCGGTTGTAGTTGAGAATCACACAAGCTGATGGGCCTGTCTTTGTGTGCTGCCCACGTCAAGACCAGTTGTTTTCATTAAAACTGTTGAAACCCAACTTGTTGCCACTCCCGCCAACTACCAGGTTTTCTGCAAATTCTCCTTCCTCTCTTCCTTGCGTGCAAAGTAGGTGTTCTGGTGACGGGAGTTGTTCACAATTGCAGATAACAATCATATCCTGGTGAGAAGTCATTTTCCTTCTTTAATGCTGACGTTCTTTCTCTTTCTGAGTCTTTTCTCAAAGCTGTATTTGTAACTATATATACGAGGTCTGAGACAAGTAAGAAGGTGTGATGTACTCTTCTGGAAATTTTAGCGAATAAAATTTTACTGTTCAAACCAACATTCTCATATTGTTAAAAATTTCTGAACTTCAACTTGGTATGAGAGCTTCATGGCAACCAGTGAAAACTCCTCCAATTTAATATAAGTAATAACAAATGCAACCAAATGTTAGCCATTCAACCATCACCTTTTCTAATACAATCAAACTTATCGACTTGAATTTTCTTATGTGGAAATCTCAAGTTTTGCCTTCAATTCGAGAGAATGATTTAGAGGATTATCTAGACTCGAAAATTACTCCACCCAACAGATATGAAAATGTTGCTGATAAAGATGGAAACATTACCACAGCTGCTAATCCTACCTACAAGCTTTGGAAGAAACAGGATCAGCAGCTCCTGGAATGGTTACTATCGACCCTGAGTGAATCTATATTGGCATTAACAGTAGGCTACTCCACCTCTTTTAAACTCTGGGAGTCACTTGAAAAAATTTTTTCAACCAAATCTATGGTCAAAATAGTTAACCTCATAAGTTTGCTAACTTCAATAAAAAAGGAAAACATGAGGATAGCAGAATACTATCATAGAATGAAGAGTATATCCAATGCCTTGAAAGTATTAGGTGATAATCTGACAGATAAGGATCTAATCATGTATTTTAAGACGCTTTGAGAGGGATTTTGAATCGGTGATAGTAAATTTGTTTTTAAGGTCTGAAATACCAACCTTAGAATAAGTCTATTCAATACTTTTAACTTAAAAAAACAGACTAGATGGCTGGAATGGATTTTCGAATTCAAATCTTCAACAAGAAATGTCAGCTAATCTTACTCATACCAGTCAACACTACAAGAAGAACTAGAATTCTCTAAACCAAGGCAAAAACTTCTTTAACAATCAAGGTCTAGGGAAAGTGAGACCTGGAAATGTCAAAGGGAGTAAGCCAACATGTTAGATTTGGTTTAAGGTTGGTCATACAGCAGCTGATTACTGACACAGGTACAATAAAGAGTTTACCCCTTAGCAGCAAAAATAGGAGAGCAAAGGTGCTTATCTTTTAGGTTCTGAAATAAGTATAGATCTGGCCTGGTATATGGACAGTGGATTCACTAACCATATCACCAGTACACTGCAGAATCCTCAAACAGCTCAGAATACAAAGGAACTGACAAAGTGGCTGTAGGTAATGGTCAGAATCTCAATATCTCTCATATTGGCTCCCCTACCTTTCACACACCACATTATTCAGAATGCATTAGACTTAATAATGTACTCTGTATCCCCAATATCACTAAGAACCTTATCAGTGTTTCTAAATTATTTCTTAATAATAAAGCCTCTGTATTTTTCAATAAAAACTTTTATGCTATGAAGGATTTGAAGACAGAGAAGGTCCTGTTCAAAAGAGTGGCTAAAGGGGGTTTGTATCAACTATTGGAGTGCCCAATACCTTCCAAAAACCTTTGTAACTCAGCCCTTTTTGCTTTTTGTATTGGCAATTCTTTTTCAAAACTTGAATTAGTGTGCTTAGTTTCTAATTCTGTCAAAGATACATTAGAACAGAAAGATCAAAGTTTTTTTTAAACTTAGCATTAGAGGTTTGGTCATTCTCATGCCAAAATGCTCAAAAATATTCTGTCATCTTGTACTGAGTTGAACAAAATCAATAAAGATCAAAGCACTTCAGCTTTTACTTCATTTTTCTGTCCTGCATGTCAATATGGAAAAATGCATAAGCTACTCTTTAAATTATCGAAAACCAAAACAAAAAAGGTGTTAGAACTAGTTCACACAGATCTATGAGGTCCAGCTCCAATAACATCTATCAATGTATATACGTTCTTTATAGTCTTCGTGGATGACTACACTAGGTATACCTGGATTTTTCCCTTAACTTATAAATCTGAGGCCTTCACTATTTTTAAACATTTTAAAAGTCAAGTTGAAAATATACTTGAATGCAAAATTAAAACTCTTCAAAGTGATATGGGAGGAAAGTTTAAACCTTTTGAAAGCTATTTAAAAGAACAAGGAATATCCTTCAGATATGCCTGCCCATATACACACCATCAAAATGGCAAAGTTGAGAGAAAACACATGCATCTAGTTAAGACAGGACTAACCCTATTGGCTCAAGCTCATATGCCCTTAAAGTTCTGATGGGAAGCTTTCTACATATCTACCTACCTCATAAATCATCTACCAACACCTATCTTTTAAGGGAAGTCACTTTATGAATTTACTTTTGGACACAAACTATATTTAATGTCGTTTAAGGTTTTTGGATGTGAATGCTATCCATTCCTTAAGCTTTATAATAAGCATAAATTGAGTTTTTACACTTCAAAGTATGTATTCATTGGATACAGCTGTTATTAGAAAGGGTATCTCTACATGCATCCATCTAAAGAATCTACATTGCTAGAAATGTTGTTTTCAATGAGAAAAAATTCCCTTTTGCCTCTGATCCGAATTTTATCTCTCACATTCCTAAACATACTCATGATGAACCAAACTCAACCTTACCTTTCTTGACCTTATCGAATTAGTACAAATACCAGCATGTGGATACTCAATCAGCAGATACCGACTCACTTACTGCTACTCCTGGTGCATAATCCTCATCTCATTCGAATCCACATCAACCAAGACAACAGGTCACTGACGTATTATCTAGCTTACCTCATTCAAATTATTCAAGCCAAGAATTTGATCACATCTCTCAGCCAAGGCAAAGTATTCAAAATGTAACTTAGCCAGCAGGACACCCCATGATTACAAGGGGTAAAGTAGAAATTTTTAAACCAAAGACTCCTCACTCTCTACTAGTTGAAACTTTAACTGATGAAATACTTGTTAATGAAACACAATTCCTTGAGAGTCCGAAGTGAAGAATAGCCATAGAAGAGGAGCTTTAAGCCTTGACCAGCGATCAAATATGGGATTTTGTACCATACTCACATGATCAGAAAGTTGTAGGATGTAGATGAGTGTTCAAAATCAAACAAAATCCAGATGATATGGTGGAAAGACATAAAGTAAGACTTGTTGCTAAAGGCTTCCTGTAAACACCAGGGATAGACTTTGTAGAAACTTTTAGCCCTGTAATCAAAACAACAACAATTAATGTGATTTTGACATTAGTAGTTCAAAGAAACTGGTGCTTGAGACAAGTTGATATAAATAATACCTTTTTGAATAAAGAGTTGAATGAGACAGTATACATGACACAACCTCCAGGTTTTGAAGATTAAGAGGTTTCAACTCATGTCTGCAGACTCAAAAAGCTAATTTATGAACTTAAGTAGGTTCCGAGATCATGGTTTGAGAAGTTTAAGTCAGCACTTAAAACTTGGAACTTCAATAATTCCAAGTCAGATGCATCACTGTTTTATAGAACTGATGCCTCTAGCACTGTCTTGCTACTGATTTATGTTGAAAACATCATTGTCACAGAAGATAATGACATTGAAATTAAGAACTTAATCAAGAGATTAAATAAAACTTTTGCACTCAAGGATTTGAGAGACCTTAACTTCTTTTTAGGACTTGAAATTATAAGGGCAAAAGATGTTCTTTATATGTCACAGACCAAATATATCATTGATATTTTTGTCAAGACTAATATATTGAATAGTAAAGGAATGAAGATACCAATGGTGACAGGCAACAAACTCAGCAAGCATGGAGGAAAACCTTTTTAACTAGAAACTCTTTACAGATCAATGATAGGATCCCTACAATATGTAACTATCACCATATCTGACATTGCCTTCTTAGTGAACAAGTTAAGTCAGTAAATGCATGAACCAAAGGAAAAGTATTGGAATGCCTACAAACGTGTACTGAGATACTTAAAAGAAACTGTACAATTAAGGTTGAAGTTCTACAAGTTAGATAGTCTTAAGCAGGTTGGGTTTTCAAATGCAGATCGGGCATCCGATCTTGATGACAGAAAATTAACAATTGGTTATTGCATCTTTCTGGGAAACAATCTAGTCTCCTGGAGTTCTAAGAAACAACCAGTGGTGGTAAAATTTTCAGCTGAGTCAGAATACAAAGCATTAGCTCACACTATTGTAGAATTGACCTAGATCAAGTCACTGCTAAGTGAAATTAAAATTGAGCTAAATTAAGAAGCTGCAGTGTGGATAAATAGTCAAAGTGCTGTAGCCCTTGCAACCAATCTAGTTTATCATGCACGCACTAACCACATTGAGATGGACATTCACTTTGTGCGAGACAAAATTGGCAACAAGGAGGTCACAGTCAAGTATGTACCTACAGACTAACAAGTGGCAGACCCTTTAACCAAACCTCTGTCATAGGACAAGCTCATATTTTTCAGAGGAAGACTTAAATTTGAAGAAAGACATAGGCTCAGCTTGAAGAGAGAGTTGAGAATCACACAAGTTGATGGGCCTGTCTTTGTGGGCTGCCAAAATATCAAGACCAGTTGTTTTCATTAAAATTGTTGAAGCCTAACTTGTTGACACTCCCGCCAACTACCAAGTTTTCTGCAAATTCTCCTTCATCTCTTCCTTGCGTGCAGAGTAGGTGTTTTGGTGATGGGAGTTGTTCACAATTACAGATAACAACCATACCCTGATGAGAAGTCATTTTCTTTCTTTAATGCTAATGTTCTTTCTCTTTCAGAGTCTTTTCTCTAACCTGTATTTGCAACTATATATATGAAGTCTGAGGCAAGTAAGAAGGTGTGATGTACTCTTCTGAAAATTTTAATATTATTGAATAAAACTTTACTATTCAATCAATGCATAATACACTTAAATGTCTGATTTGAGTCCGCTAATTTTTATCTTCATTATTTTCTTTTCTAACTTTAATTTTATTTTTCCTGAGGCAACGAATGTATAAAGGATTCCTTTCATGCTTTTATTTAACATTCAATGTCCTAAAGTTCAAGAATTTATATGCGATTTTCTTTATTTTGGGCCGGTAGCTATGAGTTGAAAAGGGGATGGGTCCATGTAGGTGGATTGGATCTATATTGAAGACTTCCCGAGTCCTCTATGTGTGGGTATCTCATCCCAAACTTCATTTCTTACCTTTGGGCTCCTCATTCATCTTCTTAACCCTTGCCCACTTTGCTTGCCGTATGCATGACTTTCGAGCATGCCCATTGACATGAGATGACATGCGTGACGGATACCAGTCATTGGCCATTTCAGGGCAATATAATACAAAGAGGAGGTGTGACAGATAGGAAGAAGACAAACATGCTCATTCTTGGAATAGTGGTTTGATCCGCATAAATAGGGCTACGTATTCTCATGCATTATATTATAATTTTGTCTGGGTGGCAGCCTTAAATAAATATGAAAATATTGCTGGGAGTTGACCTTACACTGACAGTGATTTGAGCTGCTTCTCAAGTCTCAATGACAGTGAGCAAATCAAACAAAATGTTTTGGGTTATAAAATAATTCACATGCAAGACTTTGGACAGCCTCTTGATAACTTCAAAAGGCCTAATTCTCTCAAGTCTTCGCTAAGATTAATTATTCTATTTTTATTTGGATAATGGACCGATCCATGTTGTGGAACATACTCCATTTTAGAATAAAAGTACTATAATTAAAACATTTAATTGATTAATTTGGTTATAATCTTAATTTTTTAGTCATTATCAAGGCCGCCTAACAACCGAACATTATATTATTTTCTTTTTCATAAGGGTTATCACTAACTATTGGTATTCACATAGAGAAGAGAATTTTGATATGTAATACTTTTAGTAGTCGTAAGGTTAAGATATGTGGGATTAATCTTTGACACATGAATAATTAGGATTTGTTACATTCAATCAATATTATAGAGCTTGAACTAGGCAAGGTTTCTTCTACGGTGTTCAATTACTAAACTAGTTAATTACTAATTAATTTGAAAACTCAGAATTATGTGGGTTCAATTATTGTAAGAATTTGAGTACAAAGACTCAGTATGATATATTTTTACCAAAATATATATCTGGGTATAAATATACAGCTAATTATTCTTTTATTAGTACTTAAGGTACCTTTCAATTATTTTTGAGTACTTAATTTTGCCTAATTAAGGCATCATTGTAAATGTATACGATTGAGATTACTAGACTTGAAATTATCCAAATGGGTAGAGCGTGTCATTAGTTTTCCTGCAACAGAGAGAACTAAAGCAGCCTGAATGAAATCATTGGAGAAATATCCGTCGGATAAGGGGAAAAACCATTGAATCCAATGCATTTCAGACCATATATCATTATACAAATGAGTCCACAGCAGTAGAGGTTAAGAGGAATCTTGGAGAAGGCAAACAAGATACAAGTTTTGTTGTTATTAGGTGAAGGTGAAGGTGAAGTCATATGGGAATAGGCAAAGACAAATCCTTGAACACCGACAGCAAGAATCATCGGCACAGTCTTCCCCACGCCCTCCCGCTTCTTCGGTAGTACTGTAGTTCGTATTTCTAGGTTTCATGTAATTCATTATGTTGTTGCTTTTTCCTGTTCGTATTTGCGTCGAAAAAGTACGTCTTGATCATTAGAAACTCCAACATCAATTGTAGTACTAGACTAATTATCATCTTCTAAATGGGCTTAGACTAAATTATAATGTCTGGTGTAGTATCTATTGGAGGGGGCTAGCTGCTGATATATTATACTAGCCAATAACAATGCAACTACTCTAACTATTACCTTTTTCTGTGGTCACATTCATGATGATGTCGCATTCACATGTATCATTTAAGTCTGTCATCCATAGCAGATCATTTGGTCCCATCAGTTGAAAAATATATGTCTACGCTATGACTTCAAGGATTAGGGTTTGTCATTTATGGAGAGTACTTGGCTTCTCAAATAGTAAAGACTTGCTCTATAATTCAAAGCTATGCTAGCAATTTTTGATAAAGGGGGAGAAGAAAAAACAGTGGAGGAATTAAACCAACTCCCAACCTGATGCTTAAATGATGTTTATTAGAATCGATCACTTCTACTGAAGTGTACATCGTTCTTCTTTTTCTTAAAGCTACAAACTTGAAGGAGCCATGAAAGAAAGGGAGATCAGTGATGGTTTGGAGATGAATCTATTTGACAGAGATGAGGATGAGAAAGGAGATGATGAAAGCAACACTAAAACTAGTGCATGTTCAAGCAACAGCGTAGTCGAGGAAGGTGAGAAGAGAGCTAGCACTAGTGGGGTGCGGCCATATGTACGATCGAAGGTGCCAAGGCTGCGGTGGACTTCTAACCTTCATCTTTGTTTTGTTCAAGCTATAGAGCGACTCGGGGGCCAAGAGAGTAAGATCCCTTATAGATTTATCTCTTTGCTATCTCTATCGAAAGTGTTCACGCAAGAAGATTCATTACTTCTGTTTCATAAATATTATTTTTACCTTTTATGATTTTGTTTAATTTTTTTGGTGTAGGAGCAACACCCAAACTGATTATGCAACTAATGAACGTCAAGGGTGTGAATATTGCTCATGTCAAGAGTCATTTACAGGCAAGATGTTCTATTATTAACTCATGAAATATTTTAAAAGCAAAGGCTACATGCGTATATTTCTCTACAGTTCTAAATGATTATCCATAACTGCCGTATTCAATTTGTCTAATATTTGTGATATTTGGGAGCAGATGTATCGGAGCAAGAAGATTGATCACCGTGGTCAAGGTATACTCAATTTTGTCAATTTGTTGTCACTCTAGAATTGGGAAGTTAGGGTTTCTATATTAACCTGTTGGTAGTCAATTTATAGGTGTGCCTAACTTTGGAACTGTTCTTTTATGACTAGTTATTAACTCTGGAGGGCATCTTATGAGAAGTACTGCAGATAATCACTTTTCTCACAATCTTTGGCACCACTCGATGCTTCAAAGCATCAACCAAAGGATCGGTCCCAACTTTAGGTATGATCAATGGAACAGTATGGAAATTCTTGCTTCAATTTACTTATTTATTTATTTTTTCTGTTTTGAAGAGCTTGCCGTCGATCATTCAATTGATATTACTTTGCCTCTTTCTCGCTAATATGGTATAGTGATGCTTCATGGAATACTGGTCATGGGAACTCGATGCTCAGACCTTATATGAATATTGGAACGGCAGCTTGTTTTCGAGGCGCACTATTGGACAGGAGTATCTATGGAAAAATTGGTTCGAACATAATGAATGAAGCTCTCTACACAAGTAATAACTTTGCCAGTTCTGAACAAAGAATGGGGAGAACAAAGGAGCGGCATGGAGACTTTTCATCATACAAGTTTGATTCCACCCAAACCCAAGCAACGCCTTGTACTCTCCCAACCCTATGGCCTGGAACAGAAGAAAGAATGAAATGCTTTAATTACTACCAGACTCCAACTACCCCAAACTCAAAATGGAGTATCAATGGATCAGAAAAGCGAAGCACAACAAAAAGGAAAGCTGTAGATCATGAAGACCTTGATTTGAGCCTCTCACTGGTCACAAAATCAAGGAAAGAAGAGGTTAGGAGAAAACTTTGGGGTGATGAAGAAGAAATAAAAAGGAATTTGCTTCTTCCTTTATCTTCTCCTTTAACTAGGGACATTTATTCTACGACTCTTAAAAGGCATGGCATGTCAAATGAAGGTAATGGTACATTAAATCCGCAATTGGCAAGTACTCTGGATCTGACTATATGAATTAGAGAATTCTAGTGAGATCCTGTGGTACTTGTTCAAGAGGATATCTGAATTAAGATCATTGTTATGTAGTGTGATGTGAACTAATGCCAATAACTCTTAATTAATCATCTAACGTCATGCATTTCTCTTTGATTTTCAAATGCATCTTCTAATTAGATTGTTAAAATTTTCATTCATTTTGCTTAAATCTAGCTTTAAAAATTGTAAATTGACTACCTTCATATCTTCCATCGACAAGTAGGATTCTGCTGCATAAGACAACACAACCTTGCTATATTAATATTGTCTAGTCATTCCCATAGGCCAGGCACATTTATATAAGCAAAAATGTTTTAGAGTTTCGAAATGATGTTTGAGATTTCGTATTATATTTTCTCTCTGTAAGTGAGTAGTATCATTGAGGGGGGAAATTAACTTCTTGCTTATCCCTCATAGATGTTTAAGAAAACTCTAGCCACCCAAGTTTGTTGTGTTCTTTGCTTAGTTCTCATAATTTGGAAGCTATTTATTAGGTCTTATTGAAAGCAGAAAAAAGAAGGGAAATAAACCTATTCAGGAGTTGCATTATTATTGGAGGATAACAATTCAGCAGCAGTTCATGTGGTAGTCGTGATGGTGTTGTAGAGAACTGGTGGATCAGAGAGCTTGAGGGAGTTTAGGGGTTTCATAAAGTAATTGGCGAACCTTTAAGCTAGCCTTCAAAGATCTATCTTATCCAAATAGCAAAGCCTAGCTACTATGAGTTTGGTGGCTCGAAGATCTTATGTTCAAAATACAAGACAGTAATTAAAATATATTTATAATCCTTTATTCTCAAATTGTATATGCACATCCAGGAACCACAAAAAGGACATGACATACAATCTTAACCATACAACGCAAACAGCTAAAGTTCAACGAAGTCATATCGATTTGCCATGCTCTAGGGAATCATGCAAACTGTTTAAAGGCTTCATATGAATCCATTACCAGGATCTTGGATCACATTATTGTTATTGTTGTTCAAGCCGAGCATCTCCTCTATCCTAGCCAGGCTTGAGTTGAGCATATCGGCCTTTTGCGGAGGCCCAGACTGAATATTGAAGCTTGGGTTCGGCATCTGCCCTACAGCTTCCCAACCAGCTGGCATCATCAGCATATCATGTCTTGGATTTTGCTGCTGTTGATTCATGATAAACGGATAAAGCCTATTTGTTTCTGCGTTTTCAGCAACACATCGGGCTGCAACTTGATTCATATGAAGCTGTTTCTGCCTCAACATTTCTTCTGTGTTCACCATGTATTGGCCTACCAAAAGAAATCCGTTTAATTAATGCAATTATATGTCACTACCAAAAGAGGTCATTCAACATAATTAGTTTCAAATTTAATTTTATTTGTATGTCATGCGAAAATATGCAGGAAAAAGCAAGAAATTGAAGTTCTTAATATTAATTGCAGTCATTAATTAGTTTCAAATCAAGGTTAAACAAATAAGAAGAAAAAGATAGAAGTAACCGTCGGACCAAGTCAATTGCTTTCTTTGACAAAATGGCTGACTGCTTGAGTTCTGACTCTTTGATTAGCAATGGAAATTTCCTTGAGCCCATCAGGTTACGACATTAGGGTCCATTTCAAATTAAAGCTTGAACGGAAGATCAATCAAAGCGTCTCAAGTGTTTTATCTTGAGACCTTCTTACAAATAAAGATAATTTTTAACTCTCTGTTCATAAGTACTATTGGTGTGTCGCCTTAAATTTTACAGAATATTTTGACGCTTAATTAAGACTTTGATAAACAGATTATCAAAATTACGGAAGGAGTTCAAGGAATTGGGTGACCAAGATTTATTACTTTAAAAACGATTTAATTAATGACTGATATGTTCTGTTTTAGGTTACCTTGCTGGTTTGGATTTGCATAAACCATTTGTCCTAACTCAGTCCGATATAAATTGGGATTCATCATTTCCTCCAACCCAGATTCCCAAACAGAACGCATTTTCATTTCTTGCGTTTGAGCCAGATGGAGTTGCCGCAGTCTTCTCACTTCTGCCTTGTTCTCTTCAATTTCGGCTGGAATTAATTGAAGAAAAGTGATTAGAATATGACATGGAGATAAAGACGCGCAACACGCAGAGAGTGGTCAATGGCATTTGCTTGGTTACCATTAGTGCGTATACTGTGGTTGGTGCAAGTGATCAGACGTTGATTCAGGCTTTGTTGCTCCCTTTCCAAAAATAGTTGCTTGCTTTTGTAGAGTGAAACTAGAGGATTGAGTTCGGCAATCTGAGTCTGTAATTAAGTACATATGAAATGGAAAAGAGATAAGATTAAAACTGTGGTGGACTCAAATTAATTACTAAAACACATGGAGAAGACACATATAATGCTTACCTCGAAAGCCTTGGCCCGGCTTTCCATATCGGTAATATACTGACGCTTCAGCGCTCTAGATCTCTGTGCTGAAACCCGATTTGACATGATCCTGCAAACAAATTAAGGTAGACCTAGCTAAATGCTTCAATATTATTCACAGTGATAATATCTTGGTCATCAATTATAATATATATATATATATATATAAAATATTATATTGTGTGTGTGTGACAAAATGGATTTACCGTCTAAGCCTTTTGGGATCCATATTATGTTCCATGGTACGGGTGCGGCGGGTATTGACACTAGCAGGCTCAGACTGCCCAATAGTTTTGACAGAGTTATCACCACTGGGAATCAGATTCTTATCAGACGGAGGAGGTGGGTTCTGGGTTGTTTTGTTAGCATCATTCACCAATGGTGAATGAGTTGTTTTAGCATCAGAAGGTGGGTAATATGGCTTACTGCCACCAATATAGTTCATTAAGCATGGTTTTTTCAACTCTTGAAATGAACTGGCAGCTGAAGGAAGGCTATCAGTATGCCTTTTAGGACATCGGGGTGGTAATCCCTGCACCATCTTTGCGTTATTCATCCCCTCCATTTTTCAATACTATTAATCACCTAAATTTTGCATAAGAGACAAAACAAAGAAACACTTGTTAGAACAAAGAAAATAAAAAACTTTACTGAAATAATAATAATGATAAAAAGACTAGACATAATTTCTACTCATACACTAACACTAAGAGGTTTTTAATAATGTAAATGACTTGCGTTAAGCTGCTCTTCTGGTCCTGTATTTATACAGAAAATTACAGTTAATTTCCCTATTATGACCTTTATATTCACACTCATAGCCATAATACATAATTACCTTAGTATTGTGAGAAGAAAATGCTTTACACTGGTTTTGAGCTCGGGTATTTTGGTCAATTCAGGCATCCTGAGATAACGCAGCTTGCTAAACTTGGTAATCTTAAGGTAACGCAGCTTGCTAAACTTGGTAATCTTACTTGTGTCATCCACGGTTTTCTCTAACAAGGTAACTTGATAATGGTAATTAAGACACTCCAATATATGGGAATATTGATAGCTGTCGCCTATTCAGGCAATTTGAATGCAAGATAAAGCCTCTAGACCTCTTGAGACTTGAATGCTAGGCAAGTATGGAACCCTAATCATTATAGTACAGGCAATAAGTCAGCAAAATAATGCCACCTGTACTAGCTGACACACACTTGGGTTAATTATCCATTAGGTTCATTTATTAATGAATTTCCCATACTCAAAATTTTATAATATAATTTATAAATATTTAGTTTTTTTTAAATTAATAAATATATTTCAATACTATAAATATATAATTTAATACATAATTGTTGAACATATAATTAATATACGATTGTTAAATAATTTAAATTTTAGATTACTTTATATTTTAAAATAATAATGTGATCTAATGATCACACTTATTAAAATATTATTTTATCAATTATTTTTATTTTTAATGATTTGACCAAATATACTTCAATTAATGTATATTTTATTCGATTTAATGTGTGTAATCAAATAACTTATAGCGGATGCATCATTAATTTTATAGTATATTTAAGATATATTTTTTACTTTTATAAATATCTAATTTTAGAATAACAAATGATCTACCAATAACATTTTAAAGTTTATTATCGATTATTATTTACTTTTATGATTTAACAAAATATACCTCCATAATTAAAGATTTGAACGATCTAGTGTGTGATCAAATAAGTAATAGTGTCTTAGTTTTTAGATCACTTTATAGTTTAGAAAACAATGCGATCTAACGATCATATTTATTAAAGTATTATTTTATCGATTAGTGTTTATTTTTATGATTTAACGGAATATACTTTAATTAATGTACATTTTGTCCGATTTATTATGTACAATCAATTAAGTGTTAATGGTTACATTATTGATTTAATAACATATTTAAGAAATATTTTTATTTTTATAAAATCTAATTTTAAAATTCTTAAAAAATATTTCGTAATTACCAACACACAAATTAATACATTATGCGAACTATTTTTTTTCTCAAATCATTCAGTACTTTAGAATAATAATATGATCTATCAATAACAATTTAAAGTATTTTATTGATTAATATTTGTTTTTATGATTTAACAACATATGCTTCAATTAATAAAATTTTCATCCGATTTAATATATATGATAAAATAAATAATAGTAAATACATCATTAGTTCAATAACATATTCAAGTTATGCTTTTGCTTCTGTTTAATACAAAGACATACAAAATGTAATGGTTTTGTTATTAGTGATGAACATGAAAGCATTATATACCGAGTAAAAAGTGACAAATTTGCTTCTCTTCGAGAGTTTAGTACCCATCAATTCTTAAAATAGTTTACGAAAATACTAAAAATTTTAATATTATATTTAAAGAGGGTAAGTGTGTACCATCTGGCCCAATTGAAAGAAAAAAAAGAGTTTAGGTCCAAAAACTTTAAAAAAAAAATCTTGGCCCATTCTTTTAGTATAAATAAAAGTGGATGAGTTTAGAATGTAAAAGAGCATTTTAGAACCCATAGAAAGAGAGAAGAAGAAAGAAAAGAAAAGAAGAGAAGAAAGAAAGGGAAGAAGAAAAGAAGAAGGAAAAAGGAAAAAAAGAAGAAGAAGAGGAGAAGAAGAAGGAAGAAAAGGAGGAAGATAAGAAAGTGAAGGTAACAATTCTATTTTTCTTTATTTTAGTATAAAAATTGTTAAAATTAAAGAAAATATATAGATTTTATTTTAATAATTTAATAGTTAAAATTATTATTATTTTAAATTCTTGAATTTTAAATTAATAAATTTTAAGTTGAATTTGATAATTTGATTGTAAGATTTCTCAAGAATAGTTAGAAATTAGATAAAAATTTGTAAAATTTTGATTGAAGGTGAAAATACAAAAATTGTAATAGTTTTGTCTAATTGTATAAGTTAAATGTTTTATATATAAATAGTTAAAAATTTTTGGATCAAAATAAAAATTCTTATAATTTTGGGATAAAATGATAAATTCAAACAAGTTTAGGATTAGAGCATAAATATTTTTGGATATTTTTCTAATTGTCTATATTATATGAATATTTTTATAATTTATTATTATTAATATTTTTCATTCTATAGATTCAAAATTCTAAAATTTTTTGAATCAAATCTTAATTTGATTTAAGGTTGATACCTTATTTGTATTTTAAAATAAATAGTATAAATTATTAGTTTATTTTAGTGATTTACATTGATTTTTGTAAAATGTTATTAGACAATAATAATAAAAAAAGTAGGGATCAATAAAATTTTAGAAAGAACACTATTATATCAATTTAGGTAGGTAATTCACATATAATTGAGTGTTTTAATATTTTAAAAAATTAAAAAGTAGGGTTTTGTATTAAATTTTTATGAAAGAAATTATATTACAATAATAAGATTATTGTTCTGTCCTTTTTTGCGTAAATTCTTTAAAAATTTATCAATATTATTAGTATTAAATTATATTTTTGTATTTGAACTATTGTGAAATAGTATGGATAATTTTTTTTTTTATTACTGTGTGTGATTGAATTATTAAATAGTGTATGATTTTGTATTTAACATCGATAACTATGAATTTAATTTTAGTTTTATAGTGAAAGTCTGTAAATTTGATATCATAAACAACGATTCTTGAGTATAAATATGCAGGTTTTCCATTTCTTAGACGACAATCTCTAAGAATAATGTTTTAAAATTATGTGTTGTATATAGTGATAACTAAATTATGTTGTTGTTATATTATTATTATTTATACTTATTTACATTTATTTATAACTTGATTTATTTGAAAGTATAATTATTATTAAAATTATTTAAAAAATCTCAGTTATATGTAAATATCTACAGAAATTTTGGCTCACACCTTATTTTTTTATGTCATTTTAAAGTAATCAAAAATAGATGAATTTGGAGAAAATTTTGTTCTTTTACTAGATATATTTTGGAGGAATATTTTGCTGTGTGTATAGTATTTATTTGAATATTGTAAGTAAATTAGAGTTTGTAGTTATTTAGTTAAATAAATATATTAAGTTTTAATGTGATAAATGTTATTGTGGTTGTAATTTAAAATTTTACGAGAAATATTAGAAGTGTTATAGGGTTTTAACATTTGCAAGTTTACATTAATACTGTCTATTTATATGAAAAATTTTGCCAAAATACCCACAACTATATTCTCACTTTAAACTTATTTCATTAAACTCCAATTCACAAATTCTAATTTTGGAGAGTGATAAAGTGTCCATTGTTTAAATAATTAAATTAAATTAAATTAAATATTATTTTCTTTATTTGTCACATATTAGTAGAAATTTATTTTTGATTGGACTAATTTTTTTTTTCAATATCATTTTATAAGTTTTAATGATAAAAGAATTTTTGTTTATAAAAATGAAAATAAAAAGGACACTCATCTATTTAATAAAAAAAAAAGAGAGCATTGTTATTAAAAAAATTTAAAATATAAAGCAGCAAAAAAATTTATTCCCGAACAAAATAATTTTAAAAGTAAAGATTTAAAAATTATTAGTAAATTTTGCAATTTTAAGAAAAAATAAAAATAAGTAAGAAAAATCAAATATAAGTAAGGAAAACCAAACATAAGTTGTTTACATGTTATTACCATAAGAAATATAAATTAATTTTGTCTTATTGGGATAAAAAATATAAAATTTCCAAGATGAACTATTTTAGGAATATGTTCAAAATAATAATTAAAAATTAAATTTTATAATAATTGATTTTTTGTATGTGTGTTTCATAAAAGCTAAAGATTAGAACTGGAAATGAATTGAAAACGGAATAATAACATATAAATTTTTATATTTTAATAAAATAATTAACAAGAATGTATATTAATAATTTTAAATCATTATTATTATTATTATTTAATTTTATGTATATCCCTTTTGAGGACCTATTTGATACAAATAATAAAATTATATTCCGATTTATTATTTTACCAAAATTTTGAATCAATATGCCAATCAAAAATTATATAGGAGTTTAGTTTATTTTTTGTAATTTTTTTTTCTTTTGAATTAGGTCAACCCAGCCGCCTCCTGCATAACTATATTCTAATTTATTACTTGACCAAAACTTAAAACCGATTTATTGGTATGATGCCAATGACCTTGACAAGGTCTCAAACATAGGCAGCAATTTCGTGGCATGGTCTAGCGTATTGTATGCTTTTTCCAGTTAACCCTTTGTTTAGGTTTTAATAATCTCCCTCTGGATTTCAATGGCAATGTAAATAGAACAAGAGATAGAAAAAGGCAGAAAGTCCAGTCCAGTACGGACCACATTGAAGGGAAAGGAAATCAACAGAGACATGCATATTGTTTAAAATAATAAGGGAGATTCATCCCGGAGCAAGCAAATGCCAGAAATTATATCACAAGATATTGAAGCCTTGATGTACGGACCACATTGAAGGGAAAGGAAATCAACAGAGACATGCATATTGTTTAAAATAATAAGGGAGATTCATCCGGGAGCAAGCAGATGCCAGAAATTATATCACAAGATATTGAAGCCTTGATTGAGAGGGTTCAGTCAGATCCGGGTTGTTCTGACTGTTCTTGCTCTTGATACAGTGGGTACAAATGATGATTCAGTACCTGCCTCTCCCGCTTCAGTTCCTCATATTCAGCTGTAGAAATTATTTGATCAT